>JAYKTE010062893.1:0-14538 GCA_036873565.1 Xipholeptos notoides
GTAAATAGATAGAAGATTTCTGTTCTTTTTAATGAAACTTGTTTAAATATATATATATGTAAAGCATGTTTGTGAGAGAGAGAGTGTTTGTGTATGTTGTGAGAATGTGTGTATACATATGGGAATTTTAGTATATTGGTGTATACATATAAGTTTGTGCATGTATTGGTTTGTGTGTGTATGGGCCTACTTGTGTATTGATGTGTATGTAATAGTGAGCATGTATATGGTGTGTATATAGGCATGTTCATGTGGATGTCTGTGTATTTGTGAGTATACATGGGTGTGTATGTGTGAGCTTAAATATGGGTGCATATATATATTGGTGGGTGTATATATGACTGGTTGTGATTATTTGTGCATATATATCAGTGGGTGTATGTATTTCTGTGAATATATACGGGTGTGCATATGTATTGATGGGTATACATGTGTATATAACTATAGGTGCATATGTATATGTTTATACATGGGTGAACATGTGTATTTGGTTGTATCTATGTATTTTTGCATATATGTAAATGTGAAAGTGCAAAAAATGTACTGTCCATGGATGGTGGGTATGAAGTGACCTTGAGATAAAAAAAACTATGTGTTGACCTAGTTAAACTATTGGTCTATAGCCATAAAATATTTGAATGGCATAGCTCAAAAAATGTGGGCATGCATCAGAAACAAAAATCTGTCACAGACAGAGACAGACATAGCCAGACTGTCTTTTATATGATAGATTAAATTAGATATGCTTTCAGGTTTTGTATGTTCAGTCTTCATGAACTTTACAGATGAGTTCAATGGTTCAATTTATTCTGCATTAAGTCACTTTATGATAATAATCATAGTTCATAATTGTGTTCATGCTGAGTTACCCCCCCAAGTTAACAAGCCTCACCTGCCCAAGGCAGCTGAAAGCGAATGAAATTGTTTTGACTGGGATTTGAACTCTTGTAATACGATTTCCGAATCTAGGTGTAAAGATAACACTGATTCCAAAAACCTGATTAGATGAGACCCGTTAACTCAATGAGACCCCTCAACTCAATGAGAGTAACTAATCTGGGTGAAGACTAACACTGATAACAAAATGCCTGGTAACATCCGTCGGGCAGGCGACAATGCAGGCCTTATAAAGAGTTTTTAATTTCATAATTGTCATTTATGAAAATAGCCCTACTCTCCCCAAAAAATGATAATTCAAAATTTGTACTATTTTCTTTTTTTTTCTAATAATTATATTATACACTCCATATTAAATAAATGTTACCATTATTAGAATCATTTGACCAAGATTTGTGGTTTCGTGGCAACAACCTCACGATTTCAGCCACCAGACTGTAGGTTTCTGCTTGACTGCATCTATCCAGGCTCAAATGAGGAATGATTGTATTTCCACTTCAAAATGAAGGATACAAATAAAACTGTTCTAACTAATGCAGTTTGATTGTGGATCCATTATTAAGGCTCGTACACTCTTAAGACTAACCGGCGAAATCCACTTTGGATAGTGGATAGACAGTCAGATTTCTTAATCATAATACATAAGTTTGAATTCTAGTCATTTTATTTGCATAGTCTTCAACTTGTAATGTTATGCATCATTAAAGAAGATATACCATAGAAATCGGAAATTAAATTTAAAATGACTTTTAAGTGTAGATTTGAAATTAACAGCAGACTTGGTCTCAGGGTGACAAGTGAGTCCCGAGATTGAAGTGTGAGGGCCATAGGTCAATGGGTACAGTTTAGTTTATATCAAACTTTGTTCATAGATAATTTTTAAAAACTATTAAATCAGATTTGAGAGTGTTTGAATTTTAAATTAGAAAAATGTTTAAATGTTATTTGATCAGTTGATTTTTCAGAGAGCTTGCATATTGACATTCTGAAACTATGTTGGCTCAGGGCGAGAGAGGATAGGTATAGGTTACATGCCGCCTGAAGTGCATCAAACACTTTCATTGTCACTCACATCTTAGTCAACACTATGAAATTGATGAACCCATTTCTCAACTGTGCAGACATTAACTGTATCAGCTACATAAACGTTCAACAGGCACAAGTGAATGTTGATCAATTCAATTTATTATCCCTTGAAGCCTTCAATGATGCATTACTGCTTCTGACACACATCTATGACAGGGTTGGCTTGGTTAGAATCTCGTACCGTCAATATCTGCAACAGAGAGAGGAAACTTTCAGGTGATGAATGCATAATTTCAGTCATTATAAGAATGGAATTTGCAATCTCCTCTGATCCATTCAGGTAGAATAAAACGATAGGTGGCATTACTTTTGGAACAATCATTGTATTTTGTTCTTTATACATTTTTTTCATTTTATCCTTTTTATTTTCTTTCATATTTTCATTCTCTTTACTATTCCTAAGATCATTTTCAAGAATCGCCTTCTATGATTGAATGTGAATCTATTCTGGCCTAATAAAACCCTGCCCTTCCTTCCTAATCTTAGATTGATGTCTGTTGTCAAATTTATATCTCTAAATTCTACTTGACAAGCAAAAAAATTACTCAACTGTATCAGCTGAGTCAGGATAAGGTTTGTGTGTGGTTGGTTGTTGTTGTTGGACAGCTCTAAAGAAATTTAATAATAATAATCATAATTATAACATTAATAATTCTGTGAGTAGATATACGGAAATTGTATAATAATAATAATCATAATTATAACATTGATAATATAATCTCTGATAATAATTACACTACTAATAATTTCTAGATTCAGCAGGTCTACAAAATTTAATAATAATCATAATAACAAAAATAATATAAATACTAATAATAATCATACTAATAATTCTATGCGTAAATATACAGAATTTGAATAATAATAATCATAATTATAACATTAATAATAAAACACTGATCATAATTACACTAGTAATAATTTCTAGACTGTACAGAAGTTGAATAATAATAATCCTAATTATAGCATTTATATATTTACTAATAATAATTTCACTAGTAATAGTTTGTAGACTGTAAAGAAATGGAATAATAATAATCATAATTATAAGCTTAGTATATTTACCAGTAATAATTACATTAGTAATAATTTCTAGACTGTACAGTAATTAAATAATAAAAACCATAATTTTAACATTAATGATATAAATACTACTAATAATTAAGGGTGATAATCACCCGTAGTCAAAACCTTATCTGTACAAGATTGGAATAACCACTGTTGTTGTTGTTGTTGTTATTATTGATGCTGTTTTTGAGTTGTTGTAGTTGGAGATGAGCGGGTGGGTGACAATTTTAGTTAGATGGGTGCTGAGAGACAAGATGCTGCATGAGAAGATAGAAGTAGAAGAGTGCTGGCTTGGATGTTTTGGTGGGAGTCATCATTTCAAAGAGAGTTCTAATAAATTGATAATGATGACAATGAGGACAATGATATCACTGACCTAAATTGTATCTGTATAAAAAAGGGGAAAGCTAGCAGTCAAATCAGGGTGGGTCTATGAGTGAACAATAGTAAAGTATCCGCAAAGAGAAATTAAAAAAGACTTAATCTCAATGCTTTAAGTTTTCAGTTTTAATAATTGCTACTATTATGGCAGTCGACTGAATATGAAGTGAACCACTGTCATTAAATTCCCAGGTATCTTTGCAACCCTCACCTCGTAAAAATGTATTTAATCATTAATTCATTTTATTTTAAATTCTATTATATATTAGTGTTAGGGTGACACCCCTACAGATAGACTCATCATCATGTGACACCACCTAGGCTCTGTTCTGCACACTCTCCAATTAGCAACCACTGAGTAAATGTAGTGATTGTGTATGCTGAGAGGAAGTTAATCTAAGCTATTTTTTTTTCTTTGTATATTCCTTCAATATATCTCATTTCAACTCTTACTCGAGTCTTGTTATTATTCCAACCTTTTCATGACCATAACAACTGATGTGTAGTGATTGTGCATGCTTAGAAGAGGTTAATTTCAGCTATCCTTTCTTTGTACTATTCCTGCAATGCATCTCTTTTCAATTCTTACCCTCAGTCTTGTTATCATTTGAATTTTTTTCTTGACCATAAGAATTACTTTTATAACTATTTATTTTTTTCTATCTTTTTACATGCTCTACTTGGAGTTGCTTTCCTTTTATCACTGATTTTATTGGGAAGTCGATTTGGGCCAATCAGTAGGCAGTCGGACCTCGGAATCGTAGTACGCGAGTTCGAATCCCAGTTTTCCCATTTACGTTCATATTCGTACTAATACTGTTGGGAAAGATATGAATCCCTACATTCCCTCCAGCTATGGGTCAAATAGTGTAATTTGTGCCATTAAAAAAACTGTGTTTACAAAAACTAACATTTACCAAAAATAATTGTTCTCTGCATTAAATGACCTAAAATGGTTGATATGCCGTAAAAACACAAACAAACAAAAACTGATTTTATAATCACTCTTCCTTGTCACCAGAAGATTGTTTAAAGTTTGTGGGGTATACCTATCAGGAAGTTTGGGTAGAGCATAATTTTGGCAAAAGCACATGTAATACTGTCTCCCTAAAAATGGAGAGAAATTTAATCAATTAAATCCTCGTGTTGCCTACCTGAAAATGGACAGAAAGTTAAGCAATTAAATCCTAGACTTGTCTTTCTGAAAATGAACAGAAAGTTAAAGAATTAAATCATGTAATTGCTTTGATTCAATAGTAAATTTTGAATATAGAGAAGGAAAAAAGTTTCCCGAAGTTTTAAATCTGTCAATAATATTTAATTGTACTTTGAATTTCATTATTGAAATGCACATATCTGCAAAAACAGAAAGAATGGTTTCGATTGATGAAACAACAGCCATTTTTGAGGTGGGTAGAGGAATGGATGGGTGGATGGAGTGAGGAGCAGGAAGAAATGGTGGCGAGTGTGCATTCTAACCCATTTCTCTTCATGAAAAGTGAATATAGGTTAATTATTTAAAGACAGTATCTTTTTCTAAATGTACAATTGAGAAAATGAACTTTTAAAATGATTGTCAATACTTTAGATTCTAGATTCCATTCGCTCTGAATTCTGTTCTTAGATTCATTGTGAAAGACAGAGATTCTAAAACGTTGAATTTGGTAAGAAAATGGCTAAAAGGAATTATGGAAAATCGAAGAATCTGAAGTAGGGGGTTTTGATTTTGAAAGCAACTGAACTAAGGAATGAACAGACAAAAAAAATGAGATGAATCATTTGTTTGAATTTTTTTCCTTTTGTTTTGTAAAACAACCATTTTTTCTTTCTTTCTTCTTCATTGATTTTATTTGGCTTTCTTTTTATACATCTTCTCTTCATCTTTTTCCCGCCTTTTTATCTCTTTTTTTTTTCTTTATTTGCCTTTTCACTTTGATTTATTTCTTGATTCTTTTATTCTTTTCTTTCCTGTATTTTGCTGGTTTCTATTTTCCTTTTTCTTAATTTTTTTCACTTTTTTTGACATATTTTGTTTTTTTATCTTTTTCTCATATTTTTTGGTTCATTTTCTTTTTTTCTTCAAATTGTCTTTTTGCTCATTCTCTCAATTTTCTTCAAAAAATATTTATTTTTCTGTTCTGCTTTATTGTTTAATTTTTCATTCATTGTTTTTTATTCAGTTTCTTAAATTCCTTATCCTTCCTTCTTCATTCATTTTTTATGATTTCTTCAAAATTTTTCCTTTTTCTTTTGTTTTTCTCCCTTTTAATTTGGTTTTCTTCATTTTTCTTCTTTTTCCTATTTTTCATTTTCCTTTTTTCTTTTTTTTCCTTTTTTCTTTTTTTTCCTTTTTCCTTTTTTCTTTTTTTTCCTTTTTTCTTTTTTTCCTTTTTTCTTTTTTGTCTTTTCTTTCTTTTGGTCTCACTTTTCTTGTCTTCTTTTTCCTTTTCCTTTTTTCTTTTTTTCATTTTTTCTTTTTTCTTCTTTTTTCTCTCCTTCTTTATATTTTTCTTTTTTTCTTTTCTTTTTTCTACTTTTCTTTCTTTTCTTTGCCTTTTTGTTCTCTTTTCAACTTTTTTCTTTCCTCCTTCATTTTATTTTTTCCTTTCCCTCATCGTTTTCCACCTTTCTGTCCCTATTCTTGTCCTAGTTTCTTTAATGCATCCTATTCTATTCTTCCTTAGTCCTTTTGATCCTACAACTTTAATAAAAACTATTTTCTTGACTTTCTTGATCTATCCTCTCCTTTTCTCTTTCTTCCTCCGCCCTTCCTTTCCTTTTTGTTTCTTTCTTCAATACCTCATCTGCTGAATCTATCAATTATTATATGATTGCTACTGCCAATGCATTGACTTCAATTATCTTCCAATGTCCTGTTTTGAATACAAATCTATTTTATTACTACTCTTTAACAGTTTATTATCACAGATTCTATTGTCTGATCTTGTTTCTGGTCTATTTTTTTTATAACTGATTGGAGGCACTATACTTTATTCAGCCTTGATTCTAATAAATAAATAAAGCAACATTTGAGGTCAATTTAAAAAAAAAGGCAATAGAACCACATTAAGCTTTAAAGGGTTGTTTTATTTATGTATTTATTTATTATACACACTTTTACACAATCAGCATATAAGGATGAGACTAATGTTTTGCACAGAATATGTAAAAAATCAAAAAAGTAAAGAATAGATGTAAAAATATCAGGATGGAGATTCATTCAGAAGTATATCAACACATGTTTCAACATAGAAACTTTCATATCAACTAAAAAATATTTATCCATAAATGATTTTAATCCTGCTATCTATTTCACTTTTTTTTGTGAATTTTTTTTATGTCTGGTGGCAAGTGATTCCAAAACTCTGCATGACTGTGGAGAACTTGAGCACTTTCTGACCTTTCAAGGTCCATCATCAGGGAAGTTGAAGTTGTTAAAATATGAGAGGTCAGGTTCTCCACAATCATGTGGAGTTTTTGAAAGACTTACCACCAGACATAAAAAAAATGATCAGAAGAACCAAGGGATCTATAATAAAACACTTCCACTAACAACATCATTAATGTTCAATGATAATAATCAAAACTCCACTCATGAATTAAGCTAGCTAATATCCATTGTAAAGATAGCAATGAAGATGAGTGTGTCATATATATAAACTTGAATAAAGTTAATACTCTAAACTTATCTAATGAATGCAGACAACCAATGTCCATTGTTAAGATAACAATGACAATGAGAGTAGAAGTCATATTAACTAGAATAAAGATAATAATCAATACTCCATTTATAAATCTAGACACACTCAATATCCATTGCAAACATAACAATAAAGATGAGAGTAGAAGTCATATAAACTTGAATAAAGATAGTAATCTAAACTTATCTAATGAATTTAGACAATTAATCTTCATTATGAAGATGAGAGTAGAATTCTAAATGGGTTGAATAAAGAAAATAATCAAACCTTGTATGATAAATTCAGACAATCAATATTGCCACAATTTTTGACAGCATGGGTCAATAATTCTATTTCTTGCTTGACTAGAGATGAAACTTAAAAAATCCAGAATCAATACAAAAATAAACTGTTTGAAATAATTGATAGCAACTGTTTTTTTAGAATTCATGAAATTTATTTAGATTTGAATGCATTTGTAGTTGAAGAAATAATTCTTTATTTTCTATCAGATAAATTTTATTTCTTCAGTTTCTCATAAACATTTCTTTGTTCCAATTTTTTTTTTAACTAGTGCAAATATCAATATCTATTTTTGGAAGGACGCATGAAAAACAAAAATGTACTTCTGCCTCCACATCAAAAGAACACATCTTTGGCAAAATACAATCTGCTCCAGAAATATCATATTTTCTCATTAAAAAGCACAAATATATTAAATGAAATATGCTCTTTAAAGTGATTGGCTTGTTGACTCGGGTCTTATGCAGAGTTTCAACAAAGTGCTTACTTTCAACTTTAATTACTTACTTAGCTTCCATTTATTTTTGATGTACAGGTATAAAACAACCCCACCCCCCCACAAAAAAAACTCTGTTTGCATTATTATTGCTATAATTTTGGGGAATATTGTTTAGGGTGGAAGGTTATATTGTTTGATACAGATATATATGTGTGTGTGTGTGTGTGCTTATATACCTCTGCGTATGTGTGTATGTATGTTTGTATATACATCTATGTGTGTATCGATGTATGTTTATATATACGTATGTGTGTGTATGGATGTATTTTTATATATACATCTATATGTGTATGGATGCGTGTTTATATATATGTCTGTGTGTGTGTGTATGTGTGTTTATATATGCATGTGTGGATGTGTTTATATATTTATACATCTATATGCGTATGTTTATATACAATTGTATGTATGTGTGTGTGTTTATAATATACAGTAGTATGTGTGTGTGTGTTTATATACATCTGTATGTGTGTATGTATATTTGGCTAATAACTCTTGACAAGCATATTCTGCCTCAAACAGCACATGAGTGTTCATAGCTGAGGTCTATCAGGAGCACTTGTGTGCATAAGACAGGTTTCAGGGTAGTGTATTCTAGATGTCTTTCCTCAAAGTTCTTTACACCAATGTCTACTGCTGCCAGGTTTTTCTTGACAAAAACAAACAAACAATTTGGAATGATCCTCTTATATTTCATTCAATATTCTTAAAAACATTAGTTTTTAATCTTTCCATTTTTATTCGTTTTTTGTAGGACCAATCTGGGACTCGGAGCAGCCTAATGGCCTTAGCTGTAAAATATGCAGGTGAACTGAAAACTCATATTGAGGACGTGTTTGATCGCCTTGAGGAATTACGTTGGTGGAAAATTACCAAAGACTCTGACAGCTTATCGGTAAGTAATTCTTACCATCTATTTATGTACTCTTTCTCTTCCCCGCCCCACTTTTTTGTTTTGATTTCTTTCATTCATTAATGAGTTAATTACATGTGCAGATTTTTGACAAAGGTCTGTAAAATATTGATTTGATTCTAGACTGGTAGTATTTTATTTAAAAGTAACAAACCTAATTTATTAGGTTGACCCAAAAGTTTGAAAACAATTTGAAATTCTACCCGCCAAGTAATAACAGAACAATAAGAATCATTCCCAAAATAAAGACTATCATTTTCTAAGATTTTCTGTCATCGATCTGAAAGCTTTCAGATCTTGTAAAAGTATCATTCGGCCGGCTTTGATTCAAAGAATTCTTGACATTCTTCCTCAAACCTTTGGGACAACCTAATTTAATTATTATCAACTATATTCTAATTGGTGAAGTGGTTTAACAATTTAGACCAGGGGTTTTCAAACACATACATCTAAGGATAAGATGGTGGTCTGTTGATAAAGTTATGTGAAAAGTATAAATTTTCGATGTCTGTATATTTATTTTTACTCAATAATGTTCCTAAAATGATAAAAGTTTGCATTATTGCCCATTACATGTCAATGTTATTTATAAGAAAAATTGTTTTACACATGCAAGAGCTTTACTTTTGTTACATTTTGAATCAACATGCAGTACTAATTTATTTTATTTTAACACTTATATCTAAAGTAAGCTGAGAATCCATTTTTATGCAAAATTAAGTTACTTTTAGTAAACATTTATGTATAAATGTCATAAGCATTTATAGTGGGTCCATAAGGTAAAATCTAAAGTATAAAGGGGTCCGCAAGTCAGTTTGAAAACCCTTGATTTAGATATTAAATTCTACAGACTGGAGCCTGGTTCAATCTATTCTCTTTCTGTTGCATTCCCTTTTACTAAAGATATAATTTTCCTACTTTATCCAGGGGCAAGAATGGTTTATAGCTGAACTGAAATAATATATGTTAACAATTTCAAACACCTACACAATGTGGTAGAAAACTGATTTCCATATATTTTTAGCATCTTATAATGAATTTGGATATTTATTTTTATACACCTATGTTAGCAAATTAAATATTGGTTATAGTCCCCAATATTTTCTTGACAATGATCTCGTATGGAGATCGATCTTTGAACTTCCAAATAGTTAATTTGCTCTTAGAAATTATCTAAATATTTTTTCTAACTCATCTTTTGAAATATAATTAATTATATACTTTTGTATAGATCAACATCTTCAAGTACAAACACATAACCAAAGAAAGTTAAAATATTGGATCTCATACTCATAAATTAAATATATATATATATATATATAAATATACATCATTTGATCAAAAGTACAATAATACTTAGGCTGGCGTTCCTTTGGTTTTTTGAAAAACTATCTTTGAAGTATTTTCTTCCATTTTGAAAAGCTAATTGTCGGAGGAGAGTCGTTTTTAAGTCATTACATTACTATTTTATTTTTACTTTCTAATAGTAAAAATAAAACGTCTTCTTTAAGAAATATGCACAAATACAGCATTTTACTTATTTACTGTGCAACATCATTATTTAAGGAATGTACTTATTTATTTTTTCTCACTCATTTTTTAAATATGAGCAATTAAATACTTATATTCATATTGATCAACCTTCTTCAAGTGCAGACAAACATCCAAACAAAGTTAGAATGTTGCATCTTATATTTACAAATGAAATATATTGTTTTTATTGATTCCTGGTTCAATGAATAAAGTTTGATAAGTTGTTCTCTTTAATAAAATATTTGCAACTATATACACTGCAGACTTGAAATAAAATGTTTTATGGAGGCTATTAATAGTGACTGTGTTAAAAGGAAAACCAAATTTTGCGGCAATGAAAGGTTTGGGGGTGAATAATTTTACACAATCATATTCATTGGCTATTTCTTCTTAAAAAATAAAAATGTTAACTGCTTGCTAGATTGCAATTGTCTTTTTGCAATTTCAATTATGGATTTCGAATGTAAAATATGAATCCTGACTACATCTTTCATCCCTACTGTTAGCTTTGAAGTTAAATAATTTTTAGGTTCATATCTAAGCATAGTAGAGGCAGCGAGGTTGGAACAGTGGCAAAAGCTCGGTCTCTGGAATTGTATTACACGAGTTCAAATCCCAGTCAAAACCAGTACATTCACTTTCAGCTGTCTCGGGCAGATGAGGCTCATTAACTCGGGTGAGTAATTCATCTAGGTGAAGGGCAACACTGATTACAAAAGCTCAGGCTTATAATGAGCACATACAAATGGCCTTGTGCCTAACTTGGGTTAGTGCTCGACCAAGTAAATATAATATCTGAGCATAGTAGGAAGCTGTATGTGACTGCCTTAGATTTGTTGTAATGATTTTGAGTCTAAATAAAACTGTGTTATAAGAAAATCCATGTTTATTTCAGGCCATGTTATATGGGTGTGCAGTGTATTAAAAAAAACTTGATAAGTCTACATAATAGAGAAAAACCCAATTCTGTTATTTTGTTGGCTAATTCTTAGGAACCCTTAACATTTTTACTTATTTACTGTGCAACATTATTATTCAATAAATATGCTTATTTATTTAATTATATTTTATAATATCAAAATATTTCTAACACTGCTTATGATGAAATATAGATGTTTAGTAGATTGTTTGTTTTGCTTGTTTGTCTTTTGGATTTTGTCTTTTTTGTTCATTAAAGTTGTTTTTGCTTATAGTTTTCATGCTCTAAAATCAACTTTTTGCATTTATTTATAAAGATTAGAGAAATCAGAAGTGACCAATAGTCTTCATTTCTCAGCCCTAATCTATATATATGTAAAAGTGAGAATGTGTGTGTGTGGAACAGTCTCTACCAAACTACTCTGCCAATTTCATCTATACACACTTGAAATTTCATATATGGGGTCTTCAGATATTTGAGCTGGAAATTTAGCTTCAAAGGAGTCAAAATTTTAAATTACAAAAAACAAAAAATCAAAATGAACACAAAAGCGAGCATCAAAGCATTCAGAACACCAAAATTTATGTAGCACAATGGCAACATACATT
The DNA here is from genome assembly GCA_036873565.1 of Xipholeptos notoides. Taxonomy (NCBI): domain Eukaryota; kingdom Metazoa; phylum Mollusca; class Cephalopoda; family Idiosepiidae; genus Xipholeptos; species Xipholeptos notoides. The sequence continues at coordinate 11,888 of JAYKTE010062893.1, forward strand.
TTATGAATTACAATTTGAATTGACAGTTGGAAGAGTATTTACTGCTTTATGGACATAATGTACAGTACTACATCCTTACATAATAGGGTTCCATAACTAACTTAGTAGCAGGTCCCGGTGCCTGGACAAAGCAGTTAAATACTTTTAGTGCATTATAATAATAATAACAATAAGTTTAACACTTAAAATTAATGCTTATAGCCTTTATTAAGTTGCTCTGTTAGTACTATTTACAAACAGATTGGTTGAAGAACAATAACCAGAGCAAAACAAATTATTATGTAAGCTGGTTTGGGGGGATTTTTTCATAACCTATTTGTGTAAGCTCCCTGTGTTTTCTTTGTATAACTAGTTAGGCGATATACCAAACATTTGTATAACAAATTTTGATTCCTAAATGTTACCTGGAGTAAAACAAATTTTGACCCTTAGTACCTATTTTTCTCACTCAAAATGAATTAGAAGTTGTTCTCAAGGTCTGAATACCCTTTTATATCAAATTACAAATCTCTTTAACCAAAATTGGCAGAGTAGTTTTGTAGAGACCGCAAAGGTCTAAACTATCAACTTTGACCCCTTAGCAGATAATTTTCCAGCTCTAAGCAATTAAACATTTTCCTCCTGAATTCTTCCTTCTGAATACCTCAAATATGAAATTAGAAGTCTATAGACCCGAATTTGGCATAGTAGTTTAGTGAAGACTGGGCCTCAGACACACAAAGTCCTTTTTGTAGATATACAGATGACCGATTTAGTGTTAAATTTTCATGAATTAGTGCTGTGTGGGAATAAAAAGTTTCATTGACTTTTACTTCTTTCATTTCATAAAAGTTAGATTCATTTCTTGACTTATTTTTTGAAGAGTGGGATCGATATCACCTTGTCTTACATTTGTTACATCTTGTGGAGGGAGTTGTATTTTGTCTCTTTGTTGCTCTCTTCTTTAGAAGGAATCAACAAAATCCAGAATTTGAATACTGATGATATTTTAAAAGTGGTTTAATTTGTGAATGCCATCCTTAATCTGTAAAAAAGAAACTGCCCTTCCCTCTTTTTCTAATCTATTCTCCATCTATTGAACACATATCCTTTCTGTTTTGGATGTAATTGCTAGGAAACCTTTGATGTCATCACCCCCATGGAAAGTTACATAATGTCCCATTAAATAAATATAATGTTAAGTTATAAAATAAATTTTCAAAATGGAAAGTTGATGTTAATAGCTGTGAATAAATTTTGAAAATGAAAGATATAATGCTTAATGTAAATTTTGAGATTAATGACATAATCTATGTATTAATTTCTTGCTGACTGTTGTCCTCATCTTCAAAGTTGTTGTTTCACCATATTTTGTCCAACTCATCCTCTGGCTGGTGATCAACCACAGCATTGGATATTAATGCTGAGTCTTGTAACCGTATCCCCAGTAATTACCACATTCAATAGTTGTCTGTCACACCATGTTTTGGCCAACTAAGCTTCTGGCCTGCTTGTGTAGAAATTGAAACCTCTATCTTCAGACTATGCTAATCTAGAACCATAGAGACTCAATGCCTCTATCCACTGTGTCATGGGCCTTGAATGAAACAACTGCTATGAAGATAAGGACAACAGTTCACAAGCAATTAATACATAGGTTATGAAGCCTCATCTCAAAAGAATGTTAGAAGCATAATCATAAACATCATTGATCTCAAAATTTACGTTAACCACTATACACACATTTTTACATATCGCTTATTTTCTAATTTTCAAAATTTCTTCACAGCTATTAACATTTACTGTCCATCTTGAAAATTTATTGAATAACTCTGTGAATATGGATTAATTAATATATACCCTGATGATGGTTTTAAATAACTGAAATGCTATAGTGTCACCATAATCTATTTTCACGTTCTGTTGTTTTTTCAAAATTTTATTTTTCTTATACATACAAATATATATATTCATTCAAGCAGGTGTTGGTAAAAAGAATCATAAATAATGTTTTTAATATTTTTACTTCAATCCTTTATTGTTTTTGCACAAGATTTTTTGTTATGGGGTCAATTATTTTGATATAGTCGCCTAATTTTTTTTCCAACGTTTTCAGTCTTTGACCATCCTTAAAAAGAAGATTAAAGATTTTTTTTTAACAACGCCAGCTTGAAATTTGAGCATATTAGTTTGGTGTTGCAGCTCAGAAAAAATTTTGTTAACACTCCAAACCTCAATTGGGATTTGAACCTGCAGACCACATAGTGTGAAATAAATGCTCTAACAACTGGTCCATGACACAGTTATTCATTCATAAAGGCAATTTTTACAGTTTTATTCTTTCTAGAAGGTGATTTTTTTTTTCAATTATCAATTTTTGATTCCAAGAAAAAACCTAGCTAAGAACATTCTCAGACACATGAAGTACATCTGTGTAAATTTTCAGGAAAATCAGTCCAGCCATTTCAGAGTTCAAACATACACACAAACGCACAAAGTTACATTCATATATAAGGTTATATATATTTTTCTTTTTTTTCTTTCTTCCTTTTTTTCCTGTCCAGTTCAATAATTTATTTTATTTAGAAAATATAACTACTTAGTTTCTGACGAAGAGTCCAGGTGGACCCGAAATATAAATAATAAAAAATATTCTCAATACTTTCTTCAAA
>JAYKTE010063004.1:0-14537 GCA_036873565.1 Xipholeptos notoides
TATATATAAATTTTCTCTTTCCTCTTATTTTTTAACCAGTGTTTTTTTTTTTGTTTCACACTGATCATAACAATGATTCTCAAACAATAAAAGGAAAAAAAAAGAAAGAAAGAAGCAATTTTAACGTTCTGGTATTTCTTATAGATGTTTTATTCATTAAAAAAGTTACTTTCTTTTGTACTTTAATTCAAGTTAACTTTTCATTTGAATTTTTAATTCTCTGGAATGTTACCAAAAAAAAGAAGTTTATTTTTGTTAAAACGTGATTTGAATTCTTTAGTCAAATTAAAAATCTAATTTTGGCCTTGGATCTACCAAAGTGCAAAGACAACTTAACAAACATGAACAGTGGCAGCAGCAGCAGTGGCAGCAGCAACAAATGCTGTAGACATGACTAACTACAAAAGATGCAGCACAAAATAGAGACAAACATTTAAACATTCAAACCTTTCTTTCAAGGGATGAATGAAAAATTATTTATGACAGCTAAGACATATGAATATAGAACTTATAGACTTAGTTATTAGATTAAAGGTATCAGTTTTTATTATTTTAATTACTACTACTACTACTGCTACAATTAAAATTCTGAGAACACTTAAGACAAGTCAACTCATTTCATTTGTTAATTTTTGATATTATCATAAAGTTCTAGACAACTGATTGCGTGAAATTCTTCAAGTAAACAATTGACACCTTTAAAGAACAATTTTTCAATATTATTTTTGAGTTGAGTAAATAAAAAAATAATACTTGAGAGACAAAAATACATTAAGTAGATCTTTTTTTATTTGGTGAATTACTGAATATATATATTTTTTTTTTTCGTGTATAAAAGAAAAGTGAAGATTACTTTTTCTGGAACTATTCCATTATTATTTGTTAATTCTTGAGTTTCCAACTTTCTAAAACTTGCTAAAACTTAAATATTGTAAACATTCTGAGCATTGAGATCTCAAAATTCAATAAAATCAGTTTGCTATTTTATCAATGATAGAAATTTATTTCATGTCATTTATCTATTATTATTATTATTGAACATTTTACAATGTAAATGCAAAATAACAACTCAATTAAAATTGTATAAAAAATAATATAAAAACCAAGAATATCTATTTTCTCTGCTGTAAATATTTTCAATGTATCTTTATTAAACACTTAATGAACACATTCTTGTATTTTGATATTAATCTATTAGTTATCTTTTAATGAATATGATTTGGATAATATGTTCAGAGGTTAATGTATCTTCACATTAGTATTTCAAAAGACTTATAAATGTTAATCTATTTTATGCTTTTGTGAATAAATTATCAAATGAATTTTAAAGATTATCTAAAAAAGGGAAAATTTATTCATAATCATTCTAAAAGAAACATTGATTCTGAAAATCCAGAGCAAATTTTTTTAAAACATAACACACATCCTTCAATTAAAAAATATGAAATAATTCTGCACTTAGAAGGACACTTGACAACACTCATGTCATCAACAATTCCAGGCACATTAGCAATTCTTGGAATCTTTGTCTTAAAAAGGGACTTGTATGTATGATCAGAGTCATTTTCACATATGATTTTTTTGTAAAGAGGTTTGTTTTTGAAATGGTTTTTTGCTAGGATTTTTTGTGCATGCTCAGTTTGGAGGAAAAATGTGGATAAAGATAGTGCTTTTTTTTACAAAATGGTAGAAGAATAAACAGTTTAAATTATTTGATAAAAATAAAAGCAACCAAAAAAAATGAGCTTCTTTGTCTGGACACTTCTCTGAATTATAATCTTTCTTTTCAAAAGTAAAGAAAGAATTCAATATTGTTTTGGTACATCTGAATTCAGAGTAACTCATTAATTGTTTCTAGAAATAAAACATCAGCTATTTGAATCCTTTTAATTGGGTTTAGATTTGGGTTCTTAAAGTACCAAGCATATATTACAGTAATAATACAATATTTTTGGGGTTTTTTTTTAGAATTCAAATTTGTGTCTATTCTGGGATAAAAATCATTACAGTTACTCCAATACAAATGAATATCAAATCATATTTTACTTTTCATTTGTACATTTTACTTACATACTATCTCACTATCTAATAATATAAATGTGTGAGTGCATGTATACACTCTTCATGTTGCCAAAATTTACATACAATTTAGATGAAATTATTTGTTATGTAGCAAATTTACCAAAATAGATCAAAACCACATTTTTTAATGCTTTCAAATAGCCTCTAGTTGATGAAAAAAAAATTGAAACTGAAGCCATTCCGCTATCTGCTACAACAAAATATGATTACATCTTTTACAACTGCCCACTTTATTCCAACTAAGCACAAAAATAAGTGCTGCAGAGCTACTTATGCAGTATATTTGACCTTTTGACTTTTCTATATAATAAGAAAATGCCTGAAAACAATTAAAAATTCTATTTGATTAGCACAACTTATGTATGCTTCCACTGATTTTGATGCCTTTTTTACAAAAAAAAAATCAATATTTTAATGCAGATTTTATATTGTGATCAATGATTACTCAATGATGCTTGAGCATATTTGAAAAACTCAGAATTCAAAATTCATTTTTTTGTTATTGTCCAAGGAATTCATAGCAGCTTTGCTTTTATCTTTGTCTATGCATCAAATGTGACTCACAGACAGTCAAGATGGCTACTAAGAAAAATGATGTTAGAATTACACTACTCTGGCCATTCACTTTGCATACAAACAAGTTGCAATATATGCATATGTTTCCAATTTGTTTTACTTTACTGTTGATCAGTTAATGAAAATGGAACACACGATGATGCATACCATTCAGGTCCGTGAGAAAAATATACAAGCAAAAAATCTTTGATTTTATCAACCTAATTCCACAGAGGTTTTTTTAAAGTTTTTGTAATGCTTATTGGTCATAAATTGAAAATTTTCCCTAATCAAATCAGACATTTTTATGGAATAAAAAATTGCCCTAAAAATGATAAATTAACATTTTACTTTTCCATTATAAAAAATCAATAGCATATATTTAAAAAGATATGTTTAACATTTGTAAAATAACTGTTTAGAAACTCTCTAAATTCTTGCAAATAATGATTTATTAGAATACAATCAATTTAAGTACCAAATTATGATTTTGAAAAATAAGGATTTCTTTTTTTTTTAATTTCAATTTTAAGTTTTGGATGTGAAATAGGCCAGAGCCAAGGAGTCATTTTAGTTGTTTTTCAAAACAGTAGCAAGCAGAAATAAAAGTTTGTTTATATCAGAGATGATAGAATAATGTATTTCTTTCTATTTGAAGGTTGATAGCATTATGTATTGGGGATCAGTTTATATTTGACATAAAGAGTGTAATTCCAGTCAATTTTCTTTTAATTGAAGAAAAAATATCCAATTTTTTTCATGATTCTGAAAATATTAGTTTTTTAAATTGTAGATAATGTTTTTGTTTTAAATGTATTTATTGGTCTAATAATGAAAAATTTAAACAACTTTTTATTCAGTCATGAACAGAGAAATTTAATTTTGGAATTATTAAACTGTAATTAAGTGTTGAATGGTCTTTCTTTAAAAGCACAAACTTTATTTTAAAAAAGCCACAATACTTTTAGTGATATAGGTATTCAAATTGATTTTTGGGATGATGTGAAAAAAAAACACTTATTCTTAAACACTCATTTAGCTGCAAGTCATAACATTTCCCAGGAATCTATTCAAATCAAATATATAGTTCCTTGGATTCATAAAATTAACAAGTACAGAATAACTTTAATAATCACAAACTATTCAAATCTCAATGCATTTTAATAACTTTTTTTCAGTTTATAAAATTTAGAAATAAATCATGTCTTAAAATACTGTTATCTAAATGACTACCATAATTAGTACCATCTCCACTTTCTAAAATCTATTACACACTTAAAAATTTGCAACAATAACAACATATTTGGTATGAAAATAATAATAATAATTTCCAAATTATTTTCATATCAAATATGAATTTTTTTTCTTAGTGTAATGGCTGTTTATTTTCTCTGAAGTCAGATTGATAGAAAGTCACATTGAGTCCCCTCTCTTGTTCTTTGTTGTTCATATTTCAGTGATTTTCTTTTGTTTTGAACAAGTTTATCATCTTGGCTATATGATTAGATTTCCACATTCCAAAATATTCCTAAGTATCTTTATAGGTGCATTAGTTTGTATTTGATTCTAATATCCAGCTTTATTACGTTCTTCAAGATTGTATGATTGATTCCAATTATTATCAGTAAGTACAGTTACATACATATTCCTGAGTTTTTTTTCACTTCTCATCCTATGTCTACAGATTTTGATATTTTTCTATTTTCTTGATTTTCACTTTGATCTGTTGTAACAGACAAATCGACAATAGGTTTTTCTCCCATGTTGACAATTACTGTGTCTTTCTTTCTTTCTTGGTTGAGTTTCTTTCTTTTACAACATCTTTGGACTTGTGCAGTGCATGTACCAATTGCCAACTCATTAAAACTTTAATTTCTTACATAGTTCCAAGTGGAAGATTTTCTAACCTAGTCTTGTCGGTTTTCATATTCATTTTCGTGAAGCTTGCCGCATTCATTAAGAATATGAATTAAAGTTACATCTTTTTGATTGTTTGAAATTGAGTTGAATTTTGATTATTATCATTATCGAAATTATTTGGACTTTTAATCACAATGTTTTGGCTAATGAGAACAAAAGACCACATAATTTAGATAATAATAATTATTACTTTTTGTTGGATCTAAACTAAGTGTTCTTCAATTGTAACTATTTTTAGTTTCATGAAGTTGGATTTAATTGTGATACTTTGAGCATCAGACCTTAGAGATCCCCTTTTTGCAGCTATGTTCAAGATATTTTTTTTAGTTTATTCAATCAATTGTCTATAGAGATGTATTTCTTCATCTGTTGGTTATCTTATTTTCATTTCGGTTTGCATTCTAGTAGGTTTTAAATTGCTAATTATTGTTGCTGCAGCCTGCCTATCACTGCTTTTCTGTAATAATTTTCTAGATCTTTTGTTGCATTTATGTATTTCTTTATGTTTTAGTTCTTTTCTGCCATCAATTCTCTATTCATATATTTCATCAATATGATCTTTCAGGTGTTATGCTTTATGGAAACATTAATTTAATCCTGGTTTCTATGTTCTTAGCCACAAAGAGCTCTTAGAGTTGACTAGGAGTACAGCTCAGATCTTAATTCATTTGAAGTTCCATCAACAAAGTTTTGGTTCTCTACAATTCTTATCCTAAAGTGTTCTTCATCTATTTGTCTTGCTTCATAATGTCCGAATTCTTGACAGAAAATGCTTTTTTACATCTTTTTATTGTTAATGTATCAATCTTTAATGCATACTATTGAAATGATTATTCTAAGTATAGAGATATTAAAACACAATAACAATTATAATAATAATAAACATGTTTTATCTATCTCCAAATTGATGTAATTGAAAATAAATTAAAAATCCTAAAACTACTTAAAATTAATTTTCTATTAAATTGATTAAAAAAACTAGGTGGCTCTTAGTCACAAAAAGTATTTGAATTGTGGTAATGATCGATTGTAATTCAGAAGACATACATCTCCATGATAAACAATTTTTTTACAGTAGACACTAACAAGATGAGTTACTTCCCTTTGATCAGTCGTAAAATATGTTAACATTTCCTGTGATGCCTCAATTTTGACTCGCGTGTACTATAAATATTGATAGATACTATTTAATAAAGATGTTTATGTAGCGTATCATATTTGAGTTGAAACAGAATAAAACATTTTGATCATCTTGCATTTGTGAAAGATTTTAAAAGGAAATAGAAATTTATATTTCAAATGATTGCATTTAAAGAAAGACAGAATCAAGATGAAAAATAAAAGTATCAAATGATAAAAATTTTCCCACAAAGAAATGAGCGCTTTAAACTTTGAATTTATCAATACATAGTTTTCATATTCTATCCAAACATATGAATCTATATTTTTATCAAATATTGTTTGCATCTTTGTTTATTTATTGTCTAGATTAATGGTTAAAGGCTGTGATATGTGCCATGTCAACTTTTTGCTGTGTGCCTGATTTATAACAAATAAATCCTAAAAATACAGAAATCACAAAACAGTTATTTAACAATTATGTAACAAAAATACATTAAAGTTTGAGGAGTTTATGACAAAAAGAGTCCTTCTTTTACATTACACAAAATAAAGGAATTCCTAGCCATTCAAATTTTAACTATCATCTATTATAATATTTATTGTAATACATTAGGATAAATATAAAAAAGCATCTTTCCAACAAAAATTGACAAACTATTTCAGATATACAAGAAATTTTCAGTAAATCATACTAAAAATAAAAAATGTTTAAGACATATAAGATTATTGTTAGGTTAGAATTGAAAACATGCATTTATGATAGACTTGAAACAATTATGACTAATTAATTTATATTCATAAGATAATTGATTGTTGAAGAGGCATATCAACATTTTTTGTCATTTAGGATGAAAACAATCATTTTTTTGAATGACTTTCTTTCATCAACACACTGTTTTCAATGGCAATACACTATTTATTCCATTGTTTGAATGAATATGTCAATTCATATTGTTCTCTTTAGCCTAAATAGCAATGTAAGCAATAACTTGTGTATTATGATTCCAAAATCTAAGTGCTTATCCACTTTACCAAGTGGACTTCCCTTAAGATAATTGAAATTGGAGTAACAAAAATAAAATGAAACACAGTTTAACAAAAGCTCTACAGAAATCAGAAGTGAACTGGGACTTTATCATCTTAAGGCATCAGTCAGTTGCTGACCAGATTAGTCCATTATCGATTGATATGCTGTATATATTGACTGAATATATGTAATAGCCAGTCAATATAAAAAAATGTCTTTACATAAAAAAAATATATAATTAAATTTTTGATAAATTGGATGGAATATATTGCATCTTAGCTCAAAATAATATAAATTCTACTGAATACAGAGAACCTAACAAAAGATTGAGTGCTTAGTGACATTCTTGATATAAGATTTATCTTTGTAAATCAGTAGTGTGACTCACTATACATGGTCCTCATATTCACAAGGCTAGTCTATTTAGGCAGTAAATGACAACTAATCTATTGAAAAATATATTTGTTCAATTTGTTCAAAACTTTTAAGAACTTATATAAGGTGCAGAAAAAGATTTTAATTCACATTTTTGGAATGTGATTTAATCTTAAATTTCATTAAACAATGTTATTACTAGAGCATTACGATGAGAAAATTACATTTTAGTAGAAGTGTTTTCTATTTAAAACCAAGATTTCATGAACTTAGCAAATTATGTTTTTATATAAGAAACCATCTCCATGGTGATGAAATTTAAATGAATTTTTAAACAAAAATGTGTAAAATAAGATTTTTGTGATTTTTAATTAAAATGACCTCAAACCCATCAAAATGTATGTCTTGAGTGAAGGCAATTCTCCTAGTTTATAAGAGATATTTTTCTATATTTGATTTAAAAAGAAATCATTGGTTAAAGTTTTCCAAAGTTTCAAGTTAAAATTTATCTAATTTTCATTATGTTTAACAAAAAGCTAATATTCCAAAATTGAAAGTAGGCATCTTTCCTTTGGATACTAAGATAAATAGAAATTTTCAACACATTGACCAGAAAAAAATGCTTTCATTTTTTTAAAATTTTCAAATGTATCAAAATATTGTGATGAAGTTTGATGAAGTTTGACCCAAGTCACTTCAAAGGTTTATTTCATATACCAGCATTAAATCAAGTACTTTGTGGTTGAATCATTGGTAAAATAAAATTAGATCTAAATAATTTCAATTTCTTCTTTAATCTATAGGGTGGTGGTGATTAGCTTTAAACTGGGCTCAAAAATTATTTCAGTAAACATTATAGAATATCACTAAGATAAGCAGTTAATGGTGTCAGCAGCCATGTATAGCTATATAAATATCACAATAAAAAATATATAAACAATTTAAAAATTGTAATAGAAAAATATATACTAACACTATTCTATTGTGTTTAGCTACAAATGTGCCAAATGATAACTAGGTAGCAGATCTATAAAGAAGTTTTAATAGTTTATTTTAAATTTTATTCATTTTTAAAGAGCCATGAAGGTGAAAAATGTTAAGCTTTCCTCCTCAGTTATAAGTTGTAAGAATGTTCATGCAGAGTTAATATACTTGCTTCTATTCAAATATATTTAAAGTAATAATTTAGAAATAGACATTCATGTAGATATAATATATATAAAGAGAATTTGAATGTAAATTATCTTCACATATTTACACCACAAATATCTGTTTTTAATTTGTATATTTATTACATGGCTATGGCCTTCATCTTTGTATTTGTTAAATTCACGATATTTCAGCCAGTTTATCCTTTTGCCTTCAAAGATGAGGACCATAGTTCTCATAACAAATATACAAATTACCAAGCCTCATTTCAAGGATTCTGAAAAAACAATGTTTTGTAATTGGCCATATATAAATTTTCTTGACAGATGAAATACACATTTTTACAATCTATAACAGAACTCTCTGCTTTTTTGACAACACGTAATTACAATCATCATATATTTATTATCATGCTATAAACATTAACTATTTTTCACAAGAAAAAATATATTTATGAAACCTATCACATCAGTACACTTTTAAAGGTTTTATTATAAGTTTAATCTATTATTTGCCATATATATATATATATATATATATATACGTATATATAAATTTAAAATACTGAATATAAGCAAAAGTTAAGACAATATTTTATAACTCTAAAATACATTTATATAGAATTACTCCCCTTGAAATTTGAAAAAAAAGGTAAAACCTTATTTTATTATTTACATATAAGGCAAGAAAACCTCTGCAGCATCTATTGTTTTCATCTAGTTTAATTAAAGGGCTAAGATAGATTTTCTCACATGAAACTTGCCTTTGTTTTCTTTTTGAGTACCTTCAGTTTTACTAATTTTTCACTGTCATTAAAAATATGGCATTAACCTACTTCAGTATATTTATCACATAACAAGAAAAAAATATTAGAATTCAAATTTTTAAATGTATATATTAGGGGAATTTTGGATCATATTATTGTATTATTTTTAATAGTACAATTAATGAAATTTGAATTTATATCAATACGATGTCTTTTGGTATATATATTTACATCTCAGGAACTTTTCATGAAAAGTTAAAGCAATTTTAGATTATTCTAAAAAAATTAGTGCTTTTTAAAATTATCAATAGAAACAGGAACATATCTTTTTTATATTTATCATACTGAAAAGAAAAGAAAATGTTATCTTTAATTAGGCCTGGCCTCTTGATGTCTGCTGTTATAATATGATACCAGTTTTACTCATTTTAAAAAGAGATTATTTTTTATAAATTAATCTTATCAATATCATAACCATAAGACAATAAGCCAAATTCATAAACTGATTTCTATTGACACTTACATCTTTAAGCTGGGTAATATTAGGATAATAAGAAAATAATTAAAAGCGTGTTCTAACTTCAATTTTGACTGGTTATATCCATTTTCATGGCATCAATATTTGATTTAGAAAAAGGTAGTAAGCCTGACATGTTTAATAAGTTTATCAATTCCCATTCACAAAGTCACATTACTACATCATTTTCTAGTTGGTTGAGATTACTTTTAAAAGTCATTGATTTTTAAATTTTCATTTCATTGGCTTCTACAGACAGTTACTTAAGTTCCAATATCATTATGATTATGTCAGAAAATTAATTAGTTTAAATTTATCTGTAGGCAAATGTATTAATGAAACTTTAGGTTATGAACAATTATGAAATAATAAAATCTACAACTGGTATAACTATATTTATGATTACCAAATGTTTGAAACTTAACTTTAAAAGTAATAAAATCAAACCATGTCTTACGTAGCTTTCTGAATAAGTAATCTAACCACTATTTTATTTTGATATTTACTGGTTGATTTTTGCCATAGTGATAATATAATATTTCAACACAAATTCAATTGATTAAAAAAAAATCTAAGTAACTGAGTGAGTTAAATTATATTGGTTTAATTAAATGCCAGTTAATTCTATGAAAACATTTGTCTCAATACTCAGTTGACCTTTGAACAGAATCCACAAGTATTTGCTATGTACAATGAAGTTTTAACTTCATCTTAGTGAAAACATAATATATTTTCAGATCAACAAATCTTAGAAAAAAATCCCAATATTTTTATATTTAATTTTCAGAAAGGTTTAAATTTATTTTTTCCTTCTTCTTAGTTGTTGGTTACCAGTTCCTGTTATCAAAATGTATTTTGAATGTGAATAATAAATACTAAAACGTTCTCTGGTTGGTTTTAAGACCATGAATGCAAACTTTCACTAATTTTATATTATTTGCAATTAAAACTAAAATTATAACTTCAATAATGATATCTTTGTTACTGCAATACACTTCAAAACTTTAATATATATTCATTCTTATAATCAAGTATTAAAAATATAGATATGACACATAAATAAAGATTAACAAATTTTATCCTTAAAATAACTATGTTTGATACATTTAATTAATGTGAAAAATTCTTTATCTTAAAAAAGATAATAAAAGAAGTTGATAGGTAAAAAAAGACATATTTTGTGTTACAGGGCAATAGATTCTGTCTTCTTTTAAATTTTAAGATAAAGAATTTTTCACATTAATCAAATGTATCAAAAATAGTTATTTTAATAATAACATTTTTTTTTAATGAAATTGATATTTCTGAAAGAATATGTCAATTGGATTTTTCAATGATTCCAAACCTTTAAAAATACTTAAAACAAAAAAGTTCTAGAATGTTGGGGTTGCAACTATATAATCTGTATAATAATTCAATTCTTCAATGGCTCTCATTTTGTTTTAGGATTAATAATAGCAATAATAAAAATAATAAAATAAATGAGTGAATCAATATCAAAGTATTTTTGCAAATATTTGTTTTGTAAATACGGATATAAACCTTCATTATATTCAACGTCATAATTTGATGTTAACATCAATGAAACTTAAATATTTATTTGAATTGTAGACTTATTGATTCATATAAAGCTGTGTAATAGTTAAAGCTATTTTGTAGTTTAATGATTGTTATTATAAAACAGATTCTTGATCCTAATCATTATTAGTAAAAATGAGCAAATAGTTATGGAATTCAGTTGATTATGCTAAAATTAGTATAATAAAAATAATTTCTTACTGGAGAATTAAATAACATTTTATTCTGATGCAATAACAGTAAAACATTCTAGGGCACACATATAAAAGATTTATTAATTACAAAGTTTGACATTTTGATTCATTCAAATTTATTTTAGAAAATACTAAATAAAGTGGGCTTGTATATTATCATGCCATCTGAACAAAGTCTTACTATATCAATATAACCGTAAGAAATAATAAATATTAGTAAAAGAGTTTAAGTTATGAATATTGGCAACACAGAACTGATGCTTTTATCATTGTTAAAGTTTTGACAGTGACTCGGTGCTATTGATTCTGTATCAGGACTAATCAAATTTTGATTCTTATGATTTTATTTATAAATATAGTTTAAGTATCTTTTTACATTTCTGCATTTATTTTGACTTCTCAACAGTTTAGTTAATATCAAATACTAATCAAAGCTTATGGAACCATATTTTGGCGTGTTTCAAAACAAAATTAATAAATTCATCATCAGCAGCTAAACAATAACATCTCAAATAATTAACATAAAACAAGCCTAATCCCTGAAATTCTGACAGTATTGAGTGAATTAATGAATCTTTTTCCTTGGATTAACACTTATTATTCTTATTTGGACTATTTTCTTGGATTCAGTATTATTATTGCATTCATTCAAATCAACATTAAACAGCATTCTTTGCTTTCTACAGGAGATATACTTAGATTATTACTAATTTCGGTGAATTAATGTTTAGTTTCCAATTTGGAAGATTTAAGGATTTAATACTGATTCATACTTGATTTATTTTTGTTACCTCATAAACTATAGTTATATATTTAACACCCAAGAACTATCTTATATATAGTAAAGATAAAGGCTATACACAACATCTGAACATCTTGTTCGGATAAATATTTGTATAAGTCTGTTTTAATGTGCTTTTTAAGTAACAGATTGATATAAAAAAAAGTAATTGAAAGCGTAAATGGTTAAAATTACTTGAAGTAAAATTTGCATCAATTTTTAGGGAGTAATTTAAATTAAAAGTTTACACTTTAAAAATTATATTAATCATATTATATAAAGTGATTTTATCTTGTGAAAACTAACTTTTAGGTGAAATATTCATTATTCAAACAGAAAAGGACTGCTACAGAGTATGGCTAATAAGTTTGGTTCGGCTTATTCACAATTTGAATAATGATAATTGTTTATTAGTTTTGCTATTCAAATCTTATTAATTTTTTTCTGGTACATATTTCATAAGGTTTGCGTGTTCAAAGACAAATAAATTGAATTTCTTGTAATTTTAGAAAACTGAATTTATTCGCTTAGTAAGTAAGAGTATATATTTATATATGAGGGTTATTCTAAAAGTAATGCCTCCTATTCTTTTATTGCACTGGAATGGATCAGAGGGAATTGCAAATTGCATTGTTATAATATCTGAACTTATGCATTCATGGCCTGAAAGTTTCATCTCCCTGTTGCAGATATTGATCATGTGAGACTCTAAGAAAGCAATCCTGTCATGGATGTGCATCAGAAGCAGAGTGGGGTAATTGAATTCCTCCATACAGAAAAAATTGAACTGATCAACATTCACCAGTGCCTGCTGAACATTTCTAAAGCCAATGCAGTTGATGTCAGCACAGTTAGGAGATGGGTTTATATATTTCGGAGTGGTGACAGAGATGACAGTGACAAAGCGCCCTCCGGTTGCGAAAATGGACTGCCTTGTTCATTGTTGGCAAAAGTGCATTGAGAATGGTGGTGAGTATGAAAAAATAAATTCTGGAGCACAAAAAGGCACTCCTTTTAATGGTGCCACTCCCATCTTTGTCTTTTAAAAAATAGGTAACATTACTTTTGGAACAACCTTAGTATACTAATAATACTTTTACTTTTAACAGATGCAATTAATCTTTTTTTCAGATTTTCAGGTGAAAATTTTACTGGAAAATGCATGCAACTGATTCATTATAAGTTAATGTGTGTGTATATATATATATAGTCTATACTGTGAATATCACTTGTAGATATTTCTTGTTATCAACAAGCAGAGAATTCTGTACTTATGCAGTAGAGAATATAAATAAATGAAGAATATGAATATAATGCTTGAATTGAGGGGATAGAGGTGGAAAGAGAACACAAAAAATTTATAAAGATAAATGAGGGGTGAATAAAGGAAAGAACCAAAGCAGATATTTCAGCCACTGAATTATTGCAATCAATAAAAAAAAAATGAAATAAAAATAAAAAAGAAAACAAAAAATAATTTATTTTGAAAGCTGTAACTGAAGCCATCACATGTCAAAGGTTACTAACAGTAAAGGTTAAAATTGTATGAAACATGCCAGGATGATATAGAGGATACTGCTGTTAGTTTCATAATTTAACTTTCATTTTTGTATTCATTTTATTTTTTAGAATGAATTATGAAAAAAGAAAAAAGAAAGAAAGAAAAGAAAAACAACGCTAAAAGTAAATACAAGGAGTTTTGATATGAAGGGTCAAAGGGGATTGTACAATTTGCTTTAAGAATGGCTTGCTAAGCATGTGCAATCTTACTAAAACCATTCATTTCTTTTAGTAATGGGGATTTCTGGCATTTAGAAAAAATGAAACAAACAAAATATAGAAAAAATCAAATCCTGTCACTGACAAAAATTGAATAGATTTCAGTATGATATCAGTTATAAGAATTCCATATTTCCAAGTAATTCAAACTCTTTATAATATTTGATATTAATATATGTGCGTGAATAAAAACTGTTAACTTTATAAAATCTGTGCATTTTTACATTTGGAATATTAATAAGTTAATTTAAAAGGAGAAGAAGCTATTTTGCATATCCCTAGGTGAAGAAAAGATTATTTACAAGGAATTAACATTTTTTGCTGATTCCAAATTTGGCTAAGCATTAGGGAGCTTTAGATGTATATATTATAGATTGACACTAAACTACATACAGACATATAAATATAATTATTTAGAATTTTAAAGGTTAAATTGAAATGATGTGAGATGTTAATGCATAAAGAAGTCTTCACTAAACAAATGTAAAATGTTGGATGACTGTAGACCTGCAAATGACTCACACGTTCAAACTTATGAGTTCTTTAGTTAATATAACAAAAGAAATGGAACTTATGTCTGTGCATACATATATATATATATATATAAATACGAAGATCGAATCTTATGGTGTTTATCCAGATTTGGATGGAGTGCTCAATTAACTTGATATTAAGAGCGCTCTTTATAACAT
>JAYKTE010063115.1:0-14537 GCA_036873565.1 Xipholeptos notoides
ATTAAAAAAACTGTGTGTACAAAAACTAACGTTTACCAAAAATAATTGCTCTCGGCATTAAATGACCTAAAATGGTTTATATGCCGTAAAACACAAAAAAAAACAAAAACTTTTGTAGTGGTTTTGATGAGTTTGATTAAAAATTTTGATTTGGTTAAATATTCAGATCTTGAAAAAATTGTTATAAATGATCAGTTTTAAAAATTTTGAAGCAATTTTTTTGTGGAAATAGATAAAGGATTATAATCTATTAATATATTAGTGCATATGTGTGTCATAATAGTAATAATTTGATAGGAACAAATTACTTCCCTTTTAGTGACCATAGACTCAAGAACTCCTTTACTGGAGTTGTCAACAACTTTCACCATATCTTTAGATAATTCATTTCAAATGCCAATCCACCATGAAATTCACTTTCAGTTTAAAATTTTTGATTTGAAATTAATTTATCTTAATGTTCTTAAGATGTTGTGAAAGTTATTAGTGGCTCCAGTAAAGAAAATATATTATGTGTAATAAACAAAGAAATAAAAAAGCATGACACATAAATGTAGGTAGGTATTGTTTTTAAAATCAATTTTGCATTTTTTGTATTTTCATTTAAACTTACTATATAATTTACATGGATTGTAATAGTAATCTATACTATATAATAAAGACTGTCTCATGCTTATTTATTTATATATATTTATCATGTCACTCTCTGAAGAGTAAAGGCAAAAATGTATAGCCTGCATCAGAACTTTAACCCCAGAATGTCAGATTGCCTTAATTATTTTTATTTTGAAATTCTGATGCTCTACTGACTGAGCCATTCAGGTTGTATAGAATTTTCTTTTATTTTCTGTTCCTAATCATTAAAACTTGGGCACACAAACTAGATTTTTCGATATCTGAGTATAATAATTATTTGAAATAGTTTTGTTAATTAATGTATAAAATTTAGTTTGAAATGAATTATATGAAACAAAATGCAATATTTATATGTAAAATTTATTAAATTATTTTAAAAACTTATTTTTAATGGGCGTATATACTAGTGATATTATATTGAATTTGGTAAAGTTTCAAATCTTTGTATTCATTTAAAATATATTTTCATCAGCTTGCTTTTAAAAAAAAAGTCACTAGCATAGATAGATACATTAAACTACAGATTTCTTGCAACAAAATTTCAACACTTGAATGTCTCCCTTTGATCAATATAGATTTTACTTTCATTCAATTCTTATTTGCATCAACAAAAAGAAATTCTAGTGTTGAAATTTTGATTTCTATACTTTTCACAGAAGGTTTTCCTTTTTTTTCTTTTCTTTTTAGAATCTTTAAAAAGATTAAATTTTCTTTTACTGTTTTTCACTTTCTTTATCAACTATCGTCTTCATCTTGTCACTTATTCGCATGCATACACAAACATGTGTAGATGTAGTGTATATATTTTTATTTGTAAATTCTTTCTATTCACTTTTTTAAAACTTAACTCAGAAACCAACTTGGCATTTAAAAAAAAGATTATTTATTTATTTTTTGATATAAATCTGGATCTATCTCTTTAAATTTTTTTTGATTTTTTCTATTTCTTATTCTTTGTTGATTTTTAGAAATCTTTGTCTTGGAAGCCTATGTTGTATTTGATTTGAATTTCAACTTAAAATTTTTTTTTTCTTTTCTCACTTTCACTTCTAATTTCTATTTACTTATATATATATATATAATATTTTTTCTTAAAAGATCACTTGAAAAGATAAGCAAGCAATCTATGTTACTATCTTGTTGTTGACAACACTAGGTGTTTTGTACATTGAGATGAATACAAGCTATGGTTTATTCTAGTGATGTTGATTAATGCTGATAGACATAAAACAAAATCATTTTTAATGAAATAAGAACTCGATTGTTTGTACAACATTCCTTTTGTCTAATTCTTTTTCTTATGCAATGGAAAGAATAAAAAAAATCTTTCTTTAAAAATTGAAAGAAGATACTTATCTTTTGTCTATTTCTTTGCTTGTCAATCACAAATTGTAATTGGAAATTTTTGCATTTGTTCTTTAGAGAAGTCTTAGCAGAAAATAAAGAATATTATGGAGAAAAAAGATCTTTTTTTTCCAACTTTAGAAAGATTTTACTTTTTTTCGACTTGGCATGTCAGTATTAAAGTATTTGAATGGATTCTGGGCCATTGATATAACTAATGGTGTCAATTTTATGAATGATTTTGCTGTGTTTTCACCTAAAATGTCTAAAAGAAATATACTTTATTTTAGTAGGTATTTACAAAGATAGTGCTATTGTGTCTTACAGAACATACACACATACATTCATAGATACACTTATACTTGGGTTATTTTCACTTTCAGCTGTCTCAGGCAGATGAGGCTCATTAACTTGGGAGAGTGATTCATCTAGGTGAAGGGCAACACTGATTACAAAAGCCTGGGGATGAGCACATACAAATGGCCTTGTGCCTAACTTGGGTTGGTGCTCGACCAAGTAAACATAATACTTGGGTTATTTAGAATTATACACACACATGCATTGGCTGCACTTAGGCACAAAAACTTTTGATTCAAAAGCTCAAATCTAATTTATTTTATTTTTAATTGTTTAGCTTATCTGTTTTTGCTTCTTTCAGCTTTAATCCTTTAATTTTTTTCTCAGTTTCCTGCTATTAATTTTATAGTCTCTAATTTCAACTGTTTATTTTGTTTTTAGTAAATAAATTTAGAAAAACTGTGTGTAGAAAAAGGTTTATAAAAAAATGATTGTTCTTGGCATTAAATGGCCTAAAAAAGTTGATATGCTGTAAAACAAAAACAAAAAAATAAGTTTAGTATGTGTACATGTATTTCAGTTGTCTTTGCTAATTCTTGAAATATAAAATGGTAGAAGTTTTTTTCCTTAATATCTATCCTTTACCAGCTGTAATGTTAAGTTTAAAATGGTCAAGGATTTTTTCCTTTAGAAAAGGGAATAATTCAATGTCATCATATAGTGAATTACCCTTTCCCTTTTCTTTGAAAAAACAATAAGGAAAATTTGTATATTACTTTTTCATTTATATTTTAAAAACTTGAATTGTTATTAGAAAAAGTTGTCATGTAGATATACACACACAATTTATTGGTTCCAGAAGACAAAAAATGGATTAAATCTAGACTTAGGCTATGTCCTGTTGAATTTACTTGTCTACACTGAACTGATAATAACCATTTCTAATCTTGTATTTTAGTTATTAATGCATTTTTAACATCACAGTTAATTTTTATATAGTGTAGTTATAAAGAAATCGGTCTAAATTTACGAACATAATTTGGTGTTTTTTTGGTTGCACATTTTTATTGCAATAAAACATAATGAAATATAAAAAGCCATTTTTAAGCTTTAAAAAACAAATATGATGATTATTATTTTGTAATAAAGAAACTGAATAATTTCCATATTTATTGTTGAAAGACTTAGGATTGAATAAAAATATTTTATATGTTGGTTTTCAAAAATAATATACAGAAAAATTCAGATAATCTGTGTGTGTTTGTGTATTATATCGTCCATCTTTTAAAGTCATTTAAAAAAAATCTTTGAATGTGGATTAACATCTCTATGCCCTGAAGATAGTTTAAATAAACCAAAATACTATAGTGTCGACCAAATTTAACTATGTCCATGTGAGGTTTTTTAAAATCTTAATTTTTGTTATACCTTGTTGGAATTTTTTTTTCCATTTTCCTAAACTCATTGGGTCTGGTTTGTATCTAACCTACCTCATTTGTCCAATACTTATTGAACTTGTAATTCTTTTAAAGTCTCTTCATGCCTTAATTATTCTTATAGATTTAAATGTATTATTAAGGATTTTATAATTCACCTATATCTTCAATTTTGATTTTTGTTCCTAATGATATCTTATAAATAAAGAAATCTGAAAATCTCTCTTCATTTCTTTGATGGATTTGTAAGTTTCTTTTATTTTTCATAAAATGTAGTTCTTCTGTTAAGATAAAAGAGGATTTGAGACTGAAGATTAGCACCATAAATCTCAGTCTGAAAAAAACCCCCAAATAATTCATCATACAGGCTTTTAACATCATTAATATTATTTAAAATAACAACAAAAAAATAACGAAAGTTTTTTTTTTATTTGCTCACAAGGTTTTCTATTAAAAATTTTGAGATGTGAACCCTAGCAACCAATCCAGTTGTTTGATATTCCAATCAGTAACAATTTTTAATTTTTTTGTTTCAATAACATACTATATTTTCTCAATAGGTATCCAAATAAATCACAAATAGAATTCGCATTAAAAAATCAGACTATCAAGATGTGTCTTCATTGCACTTAAATCTTGCACTTTATAAAACAAATACTTTTTCCTTGAAATGTCAAATTATTTTTTTCTACTGATATATATATATATATATATTTATTTCTCTTTTTCTTACAGACATCAAAGAACATGTGAAACACATAGAGAAAGCTGTATCTACAAAAGAACCACGTTTTATGTCGCGTGCCATTCGTGGCTTGGTGTCTATTCGAAGAAGAATTAATAACCCTGTACTTCGAAGGCTCCTGACTGCATACCTGGGTACGCAAGCATCAGGACAAGTCCTTTGCGGATTTTTGGAAGAGGTGAGTTCAATATTTCAAGTTAAAGTTAAGCTTTATGCAAATTTAACTAGGCTTGGAGGAGTCTTTCAGATAATCAGAGCATTTTAGAATCTGCAAGGCCCCCTTGTATATTTAATCGCACTATAGGCAAATATATAGATCGTTACAATCATTTGTTAACAAGTGATAGCATTTGAAAATGGTAAGAAAGGCAAGAGAAATGATTGAAGATGGTGTAAATTTCAAATAATTTGGGAAAGTTGTGCTTTGAAATTCAATTATTTTGATATTTTTGAAAATAATTTTTTTCTCTGGGCATATTTGTGTGTGTTTGCCGAGTAATTTAATTTACATTAATTGTGAAGTCAGAATCATCATCGAAGCTTCTTGATAATTTTTTTTTCTTCAATTTCTCTCAATATCTAAAGGTTTTTTTAAAAGAATTTTGTTCAAAATGAATTACTCTCTAATTTTTTCCTTTTTTTTCTTTCCCCTTTTTCCCTCTCTTTATTTTCTTCTTCCAATATGTTTTTTGTTATTGTCATTTTTAATAAATCCTTTCATCCCCACCCTGTCTACCTGGAGCTGTTAGGGAGTTGTTTGTCTTGTAACTGTTATGTGGCTTGAATTTTCTTCAAATATTTCTTTGGCCATTATTTAATTGAATTTTCCCTGTCTCTTTTCATGTCATCTATGATTATTATCACAAGAAATGATTACAGTTGTTTTTGAGAACTAAAATCATTTTAACTAGACTTGAGTTACAGTGTTTTCTTTTCCTAATTTCTTTTTTTAAATTATTATTTTTATTATCATTTTTGTGTATGTGTGTGTTTATTCTTCTAGAAGAATACTATACATTTATAAGTTTCAATATCTTTAGGGAGAAACGCAAACTTTTATCGTTTATGGATGAAAATTAGGAAAAAAGAAAAAAAAGAAAAAAATCTTTCTTGAATACTGAATTTAAAGATTGAATTATTTAATTCATGTATGCAACCTTTAAATTAAATGTCTTTCATGTTTCAAATATGATTTTTGTAGCTTTTAGTTATATCCAACATAAAACATTTGTTCTTATGTAAATGTATGAAACCTTAGATTAATGCCTGTATCCTAATTGCATGGTTTTAGCTAATTTGTGACCACCCTCCGCCCACCCAATTCATTGTCACCGCCACCACCATAGGCTAGCTGTGATTGACCACAAGTGTTTGATAGTTGCAGTTTTCTAAATCACAAAGTTCCCACGTCTTCAGAGAAAATTGATCTCAATTTTATATATTTAACCGATTTTGGCCTTAAATTAAGTAGAACAGGCCAAATAGTTTTTCCTCATTTCTCTTGGAAGAATCTTTGGAGAGAAGAGAGTAAAAGATGAGGATAAAGCAGTGGCTTTTAATTTGTCCAATTTGATAACCAATTGAAGTTTAATTGAATTGCTTTTGAAAATGTTCTAATTGGGCTGAAGAATATAATTTTCAATCTTTCACTGGAAATAATGTTTGTGATGTGGAATTGATGTTTTCTAACTAAATTAATTCTTAGCTAATTGTTTGTTTTTCATTATCATAATTATTGTGTTGGGTTTTCTTTTCAACAAACTTTTACTTTATGCTAAGTTATTATCTAATTCAATTTAACATTGGCATGTGATTATTCTTTACAAGCTATCTTTAGAACCTAGTATTGATTTTTAATATGGCAAATTCTTGTTCTTATATATATATTTAGGAAATATATATTTCCAGACAATATTAATAACAAATAAGACCAATGGGAATAATTATATTGTTTTTTAATCAATATCCGGACATATGTTTCGCTTATACAGCATCTTCAGGGGATGAAATGTGGGAAAAATAAAATAAAATATCCTTGCTTAAAATTGAACATTTCTATTTTTAAAGATTTTTGTTGTTAATGACGAAAATAAAAGCTAACTGAACGCTTCCTGCTCCTTGTTCGATTGTGTTTGTTGACATAATGATAGCATAATGTCAACAAACATGATTGAACAGAGAGCAGGAAGTGTTCAGCTAGATATCGGTCTCGCGCGTAGGATCATGAAAGAAAACAATATCAAAATTTAAAACATTCAGTTAACCTTTGTTGTTATCATTGACAATGTAAACATCTCTAAAAAACAGAGAATTTAATTTTAAATAAGGATAAAAATTTCAGTTAGCCTTTATTGTCGACGTTGACAACATAAACATCTTTAGAAATAGAGACGTTTAATTTTAAAAAAGGATGGACGTTTTATTATCTTTCTCCCACATTTCATCCGCTGAAGATGCTGTATAAGCGAAACATATGTCCGGATATTCATTAAAAAACAACATAATTATTCCTATTTGTCTTATTTCCTATTAATATATATATATATATATATATATATTTATATATTATCTTTTGGTTGATGGTTCTTATTGGGCTGCCATGAGCCCTCTGTTTCATTTACTCAATCGTTATCTGTTTTATTTTTATTAAATGAAGAAAGATAATTTAGCCTATTTACAATAATAGGGTTATTGCCAATAAATTCTTTGTTAAATACTCAATGTTTTGCTCATTGTTTTCTCTTTCTTTTTTTTTTTTGTGTCCTGGTTTTGTTCTTCATTTTCTGGAATCTATAAAATTTCCAATAGATGTAATCTAATCTATGGAGTAGACGGTTCTTGAAAAAGATGGGGTTTGGTTATGGCTCTTGAATTTAACAAGGAAGTTTTAAAGATCACCGAAACCTTGTAAATTATATCAATTAAAATGAAGACAATAGTCTAAAAGATGTAAATAGTGTAAAACCATGTGTTGTTGGTTTTAGGTGAAAATACATCAAAGATAAATCGATGAAAGAATTTATATTATGTAATAATTGAATCGTTAATCAATTGTGATTAATTCAAAGCTGCTCCGTAGTTCTATATTACAGTTAGTATTTTATAATAGTTGATTTGTAAAAAATTAAATTAAATTCTTGTTTTTTCAGCCGATGGAAACCAATAATACCCTGGTTCAGTTCCGCCCACGCACAGGGAAATCTGCTAATGCCCCTCTTCTTTTGGAAGTGGAAGTTTACCTTCATTTGTTAGTTGTCATCTATTTGATTGATATCAAGAAATATACTGAGGTAAGATTGGTGTCTTCAAGTTACGATTAGGTTGTCCCAAAAGTTTTAGGAAGCATGTCAAGAATTCTTTGATTCGAAGCTGGCTGAATGGTACTTTCACCAAATCTGAATGCTTGCTGATCAATGGCAGAAAGCCTTGGAAAATGAAGGTCTTTATTTTGAGGAATTATTTTTGTTATTACTTAGCGAGTAAAATTTAAACATGTTTACAAACTTTTGGGACAACCTAATATTACTTGGCTAGTTTTATTTTATAAAATGGATACCCTTTTCACCAAAAGTTAGGTTAGCGATAATAATCCGGAAACTCTTTTTCTAATAATCTCCTCCAAAAGCTTGAGTCATTGTAAGTGGGATATATATGGTTTGATTAAAGAACAAACAGTCATTTAAACATGTTTTATTATATAGCACTTTAATGTCTTTTTAATATATTATTGCTCCAAAGACCCTGCCATTAAGTGATTTTGTCACTAAATGAGGACCCATTGAGAGACACACATATATGAGCATATAAATGGAGATTCGGAAGTAGTAAGGTGACAGTGCTACATACTAAGTTATATTATTCAAGGATTGTATATTAATACATTTTGCATGTTTATTTACTAACCTTACTTCTATTGTCTCGCTTCTATTGTTTTTCTCCAAAGTCCGAATCTTCTTCCCATTCTCACTTGATGTATTTTTGGCAATTCATCTCTTTTCAGTATTGTGGATAATAAATATGATTTTGTTGGATTTCAGTTAAATATCAAATTTCTTTTATATTAATTTATATATAATTTGTGTACATGAATCTACATTAAAGATGAGCATAAATACAATTACAGTTATTTTATTCATGGTAGCAAAAAAACCAAACAAACTTGATATTTTTGACTTTTTTTTTATTTTTAAGTGGCCGTCATAACTCCGAGTAGTCAGTAAATGAGATCGTTGTTAAGCGAGGACTGGCTGTAGTCAATTCTTTTTTGAAGAACAGTAATTGACTCTTAATATATGAGAAAGCAGGAATCATTTAAGATTGTTGTTTGACATTCAAAATTTTTAAACATTTGATGAAACCCACTTTTGGGTTCAATTTAGTGTTATCTTGTAGATAGTGTTGTAGTTTGTTTTGAAATATATATTTCTGTTTAATTTTAAAAAAAACCATAAAGGGAAAAGTCCACTATGACCTTTATGTATTAAATGTATAATAAAATGATGAACCTGTCAGAAGATGAATACAGTGTTTCTAGTTTTATTGTTTATTCTAATTTTGTAGTTAGGGTAGGAAAACATCTACAATCTTTTCCTTGTGAGAAATGTAATTTTTCATAGCTGAAAATGTATTTACTTAGAAATTTTTAACTTTTATCAATATCTTTTTTTTCTTTTTTTTTTGCAGGGTGTTAAATGTGTAGATTTATTGATGGCTAAAATTACCTCACAGAATCGCCGCACATTGGACATGCTAGCTGCAAAGTGTTACTTTTATTATTCAAGGGTCTATGAGTTAACTGACCAACTTGATAAGATTCGTGGGTAAGAAGATAGAACATATTCTTTTTATTTAATTGAACCCTTTTATTTATTCTTGGTCTTAATTTTGTCAGATAAGTTTTAATTATTTGCATTATTCAAACTATTTGTACCTTTATTCTCATCATCATAATGCTTTAGTCAATGTGCTTGCTCTTTGGCTTCTTCAAGTATTACTGAACTTAAAATCCTTCATGTCAGATTATGCAGGTACCTAGTGATGCATGGTGTTATGGTTCTAGGCTTTGTTTTATATAAACTTTAAATAACATTTCATATGGAGTTGATAGGTTCAATCCTAACAGGTGGAAACTTATAAGGATGTGTAACATAAACATGGTATTTGGTAACATTTACTGAATATGAATAGTCTATCTCCATCGATTGAAAATTGAGTTAGGTTTGCAGTGCTGAATAGGCTCCTGAGTTGGATGTGAAGGTTTTAGAGTTTGATTAATATCAACAGTGCTGAAGGTAGCATTAGCTGAAACTTTTTGAACCTAAGAATGAGAATAGAAATATGAACAGATTGGATAATGAAAACCTTTCATATGTATTTTATGAAATACAGAAATTATTACTAAAAATTGGGGAAGGTCCTCTTTGGGTAGTGGATAGGCAGTTGGACTTTGGAATTGGAATATGCAAGTTCAAAATCCAGTTGTTCACATTTGGACTAATACCTTTGGGTAAGATATAAATCCCCACATTCTTTCCAGCTACAGATTAAGTAGTGCATACTATGTTATTTAAAAAACTGTGTGGACAAAAATTATTATTGGCATTAAAAGGTTGATATGCCGTTAAACACTAATAAACTAAAAATTGGTGTTTTATTTTTGTCTCTAACATATTTCTTGTATACTAAATATAATCAAAAAGAATATGTGTATGACTTAACAGTGAAATCTGAGACTTTTGTGATTGCAATAATGTAAATTGAAATTTCAATTGTTGATTACTCAAGTTTTAAAAAATAAAATGCCAATCTTTTTGACTTTTATCTTAGTTAAATCTTCATTCTTTTTTATAGATTAAATATTATTATATCTGTTTTTGCGAAACGCTCTTTACAAAAATGTTTTTCTTTAATGATTAAAAGAAAAAAATGGCAATAAAATTGCCTATATAAAAATATACTAGAAGTATTGCCTAACTGCTTAAAAAAAAACTTTAAATAAATTATTTCACCATTATTTTCAATGAAACTTTATTTGTAAAAAAAGTTGTAATACTTAAAAAATTGTAGAAATATTTTTAATTTTAAAACAGTTTAGGTTTAAATGCCAGCTTTTTATTTGAACGTTCAGGCTAAGGACTTCTGTGAAATACTGGTTGTTGGTGTCTGTTCACAACTACAAATATGGCAAATATGCAAATATTATGGCAAATTATCAAAATATAAAAAAGTATATCTAAATCGATATTTTTCTGACTAAAAACTGATTAAAAATGTTGCCCCAAGTCTGAATTTCCTTTATGTCAAAAATTAGAGTAGTTTTCTTAGAAAGAAAAAATTTTGGAATTACAAAAAACACAGATCAGAATAAACACAAATGGAGCATCAAAGCAACCTCTGAGCAAGGCCAGGCAATATTTTTAGTAAGTAAAGAAAGAAGATACATATTCCTTGACCTCCCCTCTCCAAAAAACAATAAAAAATACAAAATTTAAAACTAAACCATTCTTACTGAGTTTCATGATTTTGTTTTCAAATATGAACTAATGCTTCACTTTATTTTCTCCTAGTTTTCTCCATGCTCGTCTTCGTACAGCCACTTTGAGGTCAGATTTTGAAGGTCAAGCAGTTCTTCTGAATCTTCTACTTCGCAATTATTTACACTTCAACTTGATTGAACAAGCAGGAAAATTGGTATTAAAGTCCACATTTCCAGATGGTGCTGCCTCTAACAATGAACTAGCTAGGTTTCTTTATTATCTAGGTAAGTTGTCTCTATTTACTTTTAGCAACTTGGGTCATATGGAAGATTATTTTCTTCATAAGTCTCTTTTTTCCATTACTTAAGAAAAATATATTTTAGTTTAGCACTTTGGAGACACTCATTTGGGTCTCAATGCCAATTATCCCTCAAAAAATAAAAATTTTGTGAGAAATTGATTAAAACAAAAATATAAACATATTTTACTATAGTTTTTGAACTACCATTCTCATTTTTTCCCCCACATTTTTGCCAATATACTTTTTGCTTTCCTATAATAAAAATAAATGTGAACTACTACTGTTTGTTACAGAAATAGACACATAATGTGGTCTTTTTTAGATCAGATGACTCCGTCTCTGTTATTTAACTTTTCATATATAATTCAACCATGTCATCACTTCAAACTTGGATAATATTGTGAGAAACAATAAAAACATATTTGAAATTAATTGTGCTTCAGAATTTATTTTTCTACATAGTAGTCATCACCATTCTCAATGCACTTTTGCCAGCAATGAACGAAGCAGTCCATTTTTGCATCTGAAGCATGCTTTGTCACATCTCTGGTGCAACTCTGAAATTGAAAAACCCATCTTCTAACTGTGCTGACATCAACTGCATTGGCTTCATTAACGTTCAACGATGGTGGGGGAATCTTGATTAGTTCCCTTTTTTTCTGAATGGAGGAATTCAATAATGCATCTCCTCTTCTGACGTACGTCTATGACGGGTTGTTTTCTAAATCTCAGAATGTCAATATCTGCAACAGAGAAATGAAACTTTCAGGTCATGAATGCATAAATAAAAACAATACAATTTGCAGTCCACTCAGATCCATACAGTCGGACTAAAAAGATAAGCATATTGAATACGAATTAAACGCAAATCAAGAGTTATTTCCCTTGCACTCTTCAGTATTTAAATGGTATTAGTTTGATGATCGCTAATGTGTATACGTAATATAAAAATGTTGAATTGAAACGTAAATCTCTCTCTCTCTCATATATATATATATATTTGAATTTATCTGATACACACGCTCTATCACTGATATTGAGTACTCAAGCTATAATTACGAGCAAAATCCTCCAAATAGATTGTTATACACACAATAGAACTATTATAAAATTGTAGAATAGTAATAATTTTTCGCATTGAAACTTTTCAATTGACATTTTAACAATTTAATGTGATTGTTTCTCAAATTGAAATTTCCATCATACTTCCTCTAAAAAAATATTTTATATGAAAAAGAATCTTTAAATTTAGTTATTAGCAAACATTTATAATTTTTATATTTTAAAATATTGTTTACTAGGTTTTATGCTAATTTATGATGTCTTCACCTTATGTGTTATTGAGTATCAAATTGATTACTTTGTGAATAATTTTCATACACTAGTTTCCTAATGACTAAAATTTTGTCTCTGATTATTGAAAATAATCTTTTTTTTTCTTTTTGTTTTTTATCTTATTGATTTATTTTTGTTTTTAGGCCGAATAAAAGCTGCCCAGTTAGAATACACTGATGCCCATAAAAAATTGACTCAAGCTATTAGGAAAGCTCCACAGCATACTGCTGTCGGATTTAAACAGACTGTAAGTTAACTTTTTATTATCATTCTCTAGCTTTCTTGAAAATTGACTTGGAGTAAATTTTGAAAAATGAATTTAGGCTTGAATTTTTAATTTTTTGAATGGAGTTTCTGAGAATCATTTATCATTTAATTACCTTTTATAAAGAATCTTTTTTCTTTATTGAGGAACATCTTAGATACTAAATTAGGAAATAATTTTTATCAAAAACCAAAAATGTTCTTGTTTTACATTTTTTAGAATTATAAAAAGATTCATATAAAAACAAAAATGTACAATTTTCTTTTATTTCTTAAGATTTTTTGATTAAATATAATTCTAGCACTATTCAACCAGTAGCAAGTATTTGCACCTTTCCCAAGGAAAATAGCCTGAAAGAAATAATCACAAATTTTTATTTTTCTGTTCTTGAGGTTAAATTTAAGAAAACTTATTTTTTTTCTTTATTTGACTTATTTTTATGTTGCAGGTACACAAGCTTGCTATTACAGTTGAACTTTTGCTTGGAAACATACCTGACCGTTCTATCTTCAGGCAACCTTGCTATAGAAAAACACTGGCTCCTTATTTCCAGTTAACACAAGGTAAACCTCACTATAATTTCTAACTATCACTTCTTACTGTAAAATAATTTCCACAGATTTACAGCAATAGTCACTTTTTAAAAAAAATTCTGTTATTCTTTTTGTTTTTAAATCATAAAAATGCATGCTCATAGGTCTATATTGCTCTAGATGCTTCATTCTGTGACTTTTTCATTCAATCAAATTTAAATACATTTTTAGGTGTTATTTTTAAGTCTCAGCAAATCAGAACTTATCTTTATTTGTTGACTTGATTAAATATATAATAGTGTTAAGATTTATTTTTTCTTCATTTCTAATTAGATTATAGCTGAAAACTTTTTTGTAATATAATGAAATCTTGGATATAGTACTGGCTGACACCGACTGCACTGGTAGAATAGAGAAAACAGGAAATGACTAGTTGTTGTTGGTCAACAGATGCATTTTAACAAAAACAAAGGCAGCTGTGTGTCAATAGATGTCAGAATTGGACTTTGATGTGAGGTGACATGTAACTTTTATGTGCTGGAGGCTGAGCAGGCCAAAACAAATGTATATAAAGAGACATTTTTTTGGAGGACAGATTTTTGTCAACGGCAAGTAACCTATTGGCTGTATTCTGCATTGTCAGACATCTTCAACACTTTTTATCCTACCTTTTTATCGCCTTGGGAAAATAAAGAGCAGAGGATCGGAAAGTTTACAGAGTTTTTTGTTGTTGTTGCTACATATTGAATTTAATTACTAGCTTATAAAGTTTTTACTTTTTGACTAGAGCAATATTTTTATGTTTGAAACATTAAATTTTTTTTCACTTTTTTTTTGTTTCCAGCTGTAAAAAAAGGCAGCTTAGAAATCTTCAATGAGGTTTTAGAAAAGTTTGGTAGCAAATTCCAAGCTGAAAATACTTACACACTAATCATCAGATTACGACACAATGTCATCAAAACAGGTGTACGTATGATCAACGTATCTTATTCACGGATCTCACTTAAAGACATTGGTCAGAAATTGCTGCTGGATAGCTACGAAGATGCAGAATACATTGTTGCAAAGGTAAGTTAATTCATATCTTCACTCTGTTTTCTGTCTATTTACCTGCTTTGATTTTTTGTATTTCAGTATTGCAACTCTGTAGAGATGGGCTCATCTGTGTA
>JAYKTE010063226.1:0-14534 GCA_036873565.1 Xipholeptos notoides
TTACCAAAAATGATTGTTCTCGGCATTAAATGACCTAAAATGGTTGATGTGCCGTAAAAAACACAAACAAACAAACAAATCTAGTACACAAAAAAAAATGGACAATTTCTTTCATTTTCTTTTGTATTACATACCAATACAATTAAGATGCAATTTGAAATGATGAATTAAAATAAAATTATTTTTAAAATAACATATGGTTTAAATACAAATATACTGAAAGACAAATAAAGGCTTACTTGGAATTTATGAATAGGAAGAGCATCAAAAAACTCATGCGCTATGAAGCAAGTAAATTCACGCGGTACATCTTCCATTTTATGATACCAGTTGACTGGAACATTAAATTTACTGATACAGTGATTGTATGAATTGGGTTCTTTGGCCACAGCATTGGCCATGAAGCCATTTGTGTTGGATTTCTGGAACAGAGAGTGACCAACCAGTTTCTGGTACTGCATGTCACTTAACTTTTTACTCACTTCCACCAGATGTAAAGAGACGGCATCTCTCATAGCAGGAAACTGAGAAAATACCTGAAAAGAAAAAATAATTCTAAACTGAATAAAATATAACATTAAAGAGAAGATTTAAATTAAATAGACAATCTAGAGACATACCTCAGTTTTTCATTATCTCTATTCAGGAGTCATTTTTTAGAATTCTCAACCTCAGAGTGGTTGCTTGTTTTATGGCATATAAACTCTATTTAGTCCATTTACCATTGACTTAAGTTCAAACATTCTTCACTGAAACATTCTTTAAAAAAAAATAATTTGTAGTGAAATTCGATTATGTTACACTGCTCTTCATAAAGAAATATTTTGTGAAAACTCAGGTTTTGTTGAGACATTCTTCATGGAAAAATAATTTATAGAAAAATCTGATTTTGTCGCAGCATTCTTTACAGTTGTAGAATAACCCTTATGAAAGGTATGAATTCCCTAAACACTCCCAGCTACCAGTATAATAGTGCACATACTGTTCTACAGACACCTGTAGACAAAACAAAGACATTCATCAAAACTTCCCAGCACTGAATGACAACAAAGGTTGATATGCCACTAAACAAAATCACTTATCCAAGAACCTCATGGAATAATTTACCACAAGATTGCTCCCACGGTGATAATTCATTTAACATTTTCAAATCTAATATCAAACATTTTTCGAATCTATTTTAACAAGTGATTAGGTTTGGTTTGGTTCGGTTTATCAAAAATTATTGTTCTTGGCATTAAATTACCTAAAAAGGTTGATATACCATAAAATAACATAAACTTTTAACCTTGATAAATGAGAATTGATTAATAAAAAAAATGAAATTAATAAATAAAATGGCTAAATCAATATTTCCACAATGCAAATCATTTAAAAGTCTATTCTTATCAGGACAGTTCTCAGCTATTTTATTTTAGCATAATCCAACTTGGCTCTAATTCTTATTCTAATATCTGTTGAATTCTGCTCAAAATCAATCAATATTTCTCACTTAAGATTCTCAAATACAAAATGTATTTCTTCTGCTTGTAACAGCTGTAACTACAACAGACATTAGCCAAAGTCAATAAATGTGTTCAAATACATCTGATCAGATCAAAATGGTTAAGTTCTTAGACTTTGGAACCATGTTACATGAGTTTGAATCCCAGTTGGAGCTTTATGCTCACTGTTTCTCAAATTCCCTCCTCAGATTTTCTAAGTTGTTGGTTACATAGTGCAACTTTTAACAAATTGCTTAGAAAAAGAATACTACTTGTATACAAAACTTATTCCTAGCATTAAATGGCCATAAAAATTGATAAACTACAAACCTAACCAAAACTATTTGTTTATTTTATTCCTTGGAATGAGGTCTAATAATTTGTAATTTGAGTTTCCAGACTGTTATTCTCATCTTGATTATCTTCACATTTTCTTGCCTGTTTTAATGTCCAGCCTTCTATAGGTGATCAATACCAGGAACCTTCATGTTGAAATCAGGAGTCCTTATGGAATATCAAACTTAGCCCTTTGTTCAATTTACAGATGTAGACTATTTTCATTTTGTTAATCATGTGCAGGTAAAAGTGCTCTAATGTATCCTTAGTTATAATTCTTTTTTGGTTGGGATTAAATCTTTTGGAAAATAACAATAAAGATGAGGAGAACAGTCTGAAAATTTGAAACACTAATAAAAAAAATAGTTCAAAATCTAGGATCCAGTTTATTGGTAGTATGCAACTAAGGATTTATTTCATAATTTCTAGTGATGGGACGATTCCTTGGAATTGTAATCGTTAATCATGTATTTTTGGGGGAATCGGAATCGCATCGTTAAATAAATACCTTAGATTTACGATTCTTTCATTACGATTCTCTTGAATTTTTAAGTCAACCTTTATTATAAGATTTGTAATGTTTATTAATTTCTTCCAAAAATCATGAATGATTAAAAAATCAATCATAAATTAAATGATTCTACTTGTATTTTTTATGCGGCCAGAGTGGGCAAATTGTTAACTGCTTAGACCTTGGAATCATAATGAATGTTCAAATCTCAGTCAAATGAGTACATTCACTTTCAGTTGCTTTTATTTCAAAAACTGGACTCTTGTGGTGTGTCTTCAAGATTGCAAAACCACCTCAAAGGATTTTTAACAGTTGCAATGATATTGTAACAAAAATGAGGTGGACACCGGTTCATCTGTGGTTATACCCAAAGAAAGATGTATAAAAATGAGCACACATTCATCCATACAGCACCCCCACAACCCTGGATGGGAGTTAAGGAACCAAAGTAAATCAAGGAAACTGTATTCTTTTGTAAAAAGAGATTACTCTATAAAGATTGATAAAAGTATTGTTACAAAACAGTGCAAATGGCTTACCCGTAAGAGATCATATGCTAAAGTACCTCGGCCTGGACCAAGTTCAACTACTTGAATTCTCGGTGGTTTTCCACATTGTATCCATTCATTAACACACCATACCCCAAGAAGCTAAAAAATAATTAAAAAAATGATATGAAAGTTGAATGACCTTACTAATAATATCAACAGAAATGATAATAATTTGGAAATTAATGCCAAAAAAAAATGAATTACAAAATAGCTTATTATTTGATAAAGCAATAAAATATTTACTAGAACCTGTGGAAATTCCACAGTAGTTGAAAAATCAGAAAGTAAATTTAACATTCTTAAATTTAAAGAAATCCTGAGAAAATTCAACACAACCCATTGTTTTATTTTTCTGAATAATTTTTTAATATAAATTATAAAGGAACAGATTCACTGATACATATTTTTAAAAATTTTAAAAAGAATCTATAGTTAAAAAAAACTTACTGCCCCCTCTAAACATGACTCTTTTTTTTTTTAAATATAAAAGAAAATAGCCAAATATATATAAATAAAATGAATATTAGTCATACATTCTACTGCAACATAAGAAATATCAAATATTTAGTTTGACTTGTATAATGACTCAGAAAGATGCTAATGAATACTAATATGATTTTATAAAGAAAGCATTAAATAGATTAACTTCATATGTAAAACTTTGCGGTATTAATAAATGAAGAAAAGCAATGAATATATAAAAAACAAAGAAAAGAAATCTACAAACCTCTCCAAATAGTTGACTGATTTCTGGAGCTGTGATGAAATCACCATCCACACCAAATACATCACGATGCATATAGTAACCCTTTAAAGAAGAAATGAAATTAATGATATCCTTTACTCAAGAGATTATGTATGAACTGCAATTTTTTTATGGATGGCACTAAACCAAAAATATCATTGAATTGCAAATTCTTAGCTTAGAAAATTTTAAATGATGAGCACTTAACAAAAACCCAAGGATTGCAGAAAGTAATATAAAAACTAGAAAGGATGTTCTTAAAATAAAATTCATGTCAAATTTTTCAATAAACCTTTAAAATAAAAACTAATTGATGACTACAAGGGCATTCCAAAAGTAATGCCTCCTATTTTTTATTCCGGACAAATGGATCAGAGGGGATTACAAATTGCATTGTTATGATAACTGAACTCATGCATTCATGACCTGAAAATTTAATCTCCCTGTTTCAGATATTGACTCTAAGAAACTAAATTTTAAATTAAATATTTATTTGACCCAATGGGTCATGTATCTTCTAATGCATATATATATATATATATTTATGCAAATACAGTAAATAATTCCAATTCCAATTCCAACAAAGGTGGGGGATAGATAAAATTTTCAGCCTCCTTTAAAAATTTTTTGTTTTAAAAAGTGATTATTAAGCACTTTTCCATTCTTTAAGCCTTAATATGAAAGAATATCACACTGCAGATAAATGAGGAATAAAGAAAAAAAATAGGATAAGTCTTAATAATCGATAATGACTCAGTAATAAATCAATTACTACTGAAAATTGCATAGAACATTAGGATCAAACAGATCTTCTTAAACAAAATTTTCAGCGGAAATAAATGTATTAGTGATTCATGATGGATTGTTAAACCTTGAACATTTTCTTCTTCTTTAGGATTTCACATACACATGCACACACACACACACACACACACACATACATAGAGTTATTTTGTTTAGACACAAAATCAATACCTTTTGGTGATTTGGTGACGTTTAGTTTCTCATTTATGTGATCACTAGACCAAAAGGTTGGCACATGAGATATATTTATTTAGGGAGTGGGGCCAGATGTGGTTAGTGTGGCACAATAGAAAAAAAATCTTCTATCAATTTGTCTAAATGATTTGTCTATTTATTGGTTATTATTATTGTTGTCATTGTTTATTCATCAATCATTTTTTGCATTTTCAATGTCTTCAGATATGCACTAAATATATATTTTGCTATAGTGATTAAATTTATTTAAATAATTATGCAAAAATTCAGCAAACTAATTCAGTAATTATACTAAGTCAAAATATGATAGGTGAATCATGATTAGCATGACAGAAAAGATAAGTAACTGCAAAAGAATAGTATTTACTTAAGTAAAGTCTTATAATCATATAATACTTACGCAATGAATTTGATCTGATGATTTAATAATATCAAAGTAGGTCAATACCAAAAAAAATAAAAAAAATAAAAAAGTCACCGATCAATCATTTTCTCCACTCCTAGACGTAACCATTATATATATATAATGTAAACATAAATTCGTCTTTGTGTGTAGTCTTTATATTTTTTCACATTTTGTATCTAATTTTTATGAAATTAATTTTGTTAGAAGCCAAATTCATCCAGGAAGATCATTAGATCTTTAATGTCTTCAGATAGTCCTCACTCTGAAAAAATTGATAATAGTAAAAAGGCACCAGAGTTTATTTTTTGGTTGAATACAAAAATACCTTTTTCAACGGGAAAGGAAGCATTCCATATTGAACTCATAGTTTGAATATATATTTATTCATTTAATTATTTGTTTCATATTTCCATTTATTTTGAGGTTGAGAAACCTTTATTATTTATTCATTTAGTGTATGAAACTGAATAATTTATAAAAAAAGAAAATTTTTAATTCTTAATATATGTTGGTAAACAGTAGCTTTGTTTTTCTTTAAGATTTTGTTGGGGTCCGCCATTTTATGCTTGTTTCTTGATCTTGAAAAGTATGCTTCATCATGTGTTCCATTTACATTTTTTTTATTTACATATTTTCATCTTTTAATTTTTAGGGTACCTGAAGGTGTCCTTGTTACTACTAAGATGAATTTTTTTTATTACAGTTTTTAATATTCAGTATTTTCCTACAATACTTTTTATTCATTTTTATGACTATCTTTCTCAAAGTTTGAATGAGAATAGAATCAAAATGCTGCCTCCTTCTCAATGCCTGCACTCTGGACACCTTTAATGTCTTATATAAAATGCTTCCAACTAAAAAAGATTTAAAAAAAAAACTTCCTTAAATTGATCATATAACAAAATTTCTTTTACAAACACTATATTTGTGTATGAGTTTTATCTGTACGCAATATTATTTCAAGTTACAGACATCTACATCATGCAAATAATAATAGTGATAGTGGTAATAATGATAATAATAATAATGACATATACTTACAGCACTTGGGTGTGTGAGAACAGTTTTCATGTATTCTGCAACAGTGATAGGACCTGTGGCACGGATTCTAGATTTAAGGTGTTTTGACAGCTCATTTTCATGTGATTTTGATACATAATGTTGATGTCTGGTGTTAGACAAATAGACTGAAAAACACAAAGAAGAAATTCATCATCAAAGAGATGTCATTTGAATAGAAATATTTTTTCTTCACAAACTTCTGAAGATTTTTGGCTTCATTTTTTTTTAGATAGAATCATTAGTTGGATTCATTTTAGTGTTTGATCCATGGAAAAAATACAGCTTTGTTTTTACCCTTTGTTTTAGTGATACATCAACTTTTTGGTCATTTAATGTTTTGAATAATCATTTTTGGTGTTTTCTTTAGGTGTTCGAAGGTCATCGCATTTTTTTTATTTCGCCCAAATGGATCAGAAGGGATTGCAAATTGAATTCTGATGATGACTGAAGTTATGCATTAATGACCTGAAATTTTCATCTCTCTGTTGCATATATTGATAGCAAGAGACTCTAAGAAAGCAACCCCTGTCATGAAAGTGTATCAGAAGCAGAGATGCATCACTGAATTCCTCCATGCAGAAATCATTGAACCGATCAGCACTCACTGGCACCTGATGAACATTTATGATGCCAATGCAGTTGATGTTGGCACAGCTAGAAAATTGGTTCATTGATTTCAGAGTAGCAACAGAGATGTGAGTTATAAGCATAATCTCGATGCGAAAATGGACTGCCTCATTCATCGTTGGCAAAAAGTGTATAGGGAATGGTTGTGAGAGTATGTAGGAAAATAAATGTCACTCATTTTAATGGTATCAATCCTGTCTTTGTAGATCTTCAGCTTTTAAAAAAATAACTTTAAAAAATAGGTAGTGGCATTACTTCTGGAATGACATGCACATGTTTTTGTAGAACAATAGTTATATTATAATCTAGAGCTTGAAGGTATCAGGTTATAAGGTGAATTTATAGCTTGGCCAAGGATATATGTCCAAAAGTGAAAACAAAGGAGTGATTGGGAATTGAACACAAAGCAAACAATCAACTTTTAATTAATTGGTTTGGAGTTTTTTTATGGCATATCAACCATTTCAGTTATTTAATGCCAAACGATGGAATGTATATATTTTGATTCATATTTTGAGATGTTAAACTATTTTTATTGTTGTTGTGTGTAGGTTCTTAAACATCTTAAATATGTGTATAGTTTGACTGGTTTAATGGTATATGAACCTTTGAATTAACTTTCCAAGTAGTGCTAAATTTCATTCATTTGTTCCCTTTTTATTTCTGTTCATTTCAAGCATAAAATCTTATGGCTAGTAACTACTAGGTATACAAACATACACATTTGACTTTACAAATGTAGATTTAAGATTGCTTTCGACATCTGTTGCAGGTTGTATAATGATTATCAAGGTTTGAACAGTTAGATCATATCAAGTGTCTGCAAAAGGTTGTGTTACAAAACTTTTAAATGATTTTACAAATCTTTCTTGATAGCAATTTTATTGCACTAGTTAGTCAAAAATCAAATCACCAAACAAGGTCTTTTAAAGATATTAGTTAAATCCCAAAATAGAAAGGCATTTTAAAACAAAAATTACAATGAAATATAAAAATAGTTAGTCAATTGGTTTGTTGGTTTTCTTTAATGTCATATAAACCTTTTCAGACATTTAATGCTGAAAATAATTAATTTTAAAAAGCTTATTTCATCCATCAATAGGTTGTGAAAATAACACTTGTTGCACTATGTTATTCATAGTTGAAAGGAATAATAGATTTATACCTTTCCCAAGGGCATTGATCTGAAAGTGAATATAATAGAGCAACTATTATGATGCCCAATCACATAACAACTGCACAAGAGGGATTTCTTTTATTTCTAGATTGTATCCAATATAATGATTGAATCATGGTAGCAATTCACAATAACTCGGAAGATGGACTAGTTCCATACAATTATCATTAGTAAATTTGTTCTTTTACACCAGGTTTTAACAGACAAGAAGGAAGAGGAGTTACTTCTCTCTCATTTTTATCATATGTGAACATTTCCTGCAATACCTCAACTTCAATTCACAGTTACAATTCAGAGTTTTTATCTGGCTTATTTCAAGTAAGTTAAACCAAATTAAAGAGGTTTGATTGGATTGCATTTGTTAAAGTAAGAATTTTCAAAAATGGATAGAAACCTATATTAGAAATTAGTGATGGGATGATTCCTTGGAATCGGAATCGTTAATTGTGTATTTTGGGGGGAATCGGAATTGCATCATTAAATAGATACCTTAGATTTACGATTCTTTCATTACGATTCTCTTGAATTTTTAAGTTAATCGGAATCGTTAATCAACATTTTCCTGCAATCATAATTGGTATCGGATTCGGACAAAATTTAGGAATCGTCCCAACACAATTACAAATGAAACCATTTAAAGAAAGACAGAAACAAGATGAAAGAAAAAAGAATCAAATGAGAAATATTTTCCAGAAAGAAATGCGTGATTAAGCTTTGAATTTATTGATATGTATTTTTTATATTTTCTTCTTAGCATAAAACCAATCTTATGTATTTTTAGGAAATATTGTTTATATCTTTTTAATATTGTGTCTGGATTAATGGTGAAAGGTCGCAATTCATGTCTTGTCAACTAACTTGTTGCC
This sequence comes from Xipholeptos notoides, assembly GCA_036873565.1. Lineage (NCBI taxonomy): Eukaryota > Metazoa > Mollusca > Cephalopoda > Idiosepiidae > Xipholeptos > Xipholeptos notoides. Next base: position 8,765 of record JAYKTE010063226.1, read on the forward strand.
AGGTACCTCTGGCTTATAAACAAAATATTGCAATATTCTATTATTACTCCAAGTTAACAAAAAATAGGTGGCAAGGGTGGAGCAGAGGTAAAAACTTGTACTCTGGAATTATATTACATGAGTTCAAATACAGTTACTTTCAGCTAGCTCAGTCAGATGAAGCTCCCTAACTCAGGAGAGTAACCTATCTAGGTGTAAGGATGACACTGATTCCAAAAAAATGGTAGATGAAACCCGTCAACTCAATTAGAGTAATTCATCTAGGTGAAGGGCAACACGCATTACAAAAGCCCAGGAATATAATGAGCATGTAAAACTTGTCTGGTGCTTAACTTGGGTTTGTGCTCGACTAAGTAGATATATCCAAGTTATCAAAAAATATAAAATCATGTTTTAAATGGAAAGGAAACTCAATAAAGTTACTCTTAAGTTAATTTATGATAGATCAATGGCGGCTTATACGGTCTTTGCCCTTCTTTGATCACAGATACAGATATCCTCCTAGTTTCATTATCACTAGATAGTCGAATGTAAAAGATATTTCAAATTTTTGTTAATGAGTTTTCTTTAAAATTGTATATATAAAATAAAAAAAATAAAACAAATCAATAGCAAACTATCCAGTGCTATAAGGAGTAATAAAATCAAAAATCTGGTTTACCAAATTAATTAATCTTAATAATCAGTGTAGACTTCTTACCGAACAGAGCAAGCATCTCATCAAACCAAATAACCTTAAAATTGTTAAGGCTTGTTTTCTCACTGGTTGCAACAGCCTCAGATAATGTTTCTCATGTTGCATACTGAGAATGTACTCTTTAGCTTATTACCAGAGTCCCCAACACACTTGTTTAAAGTGGTCTATGTCAGCATTTACAGGTTACTGTCCACCTTACACAAGTTACAAGTGCTAACATATGCATACAATATGGGTTTTTTAAATCATCCAAGCTAATAAATCTTAAACCAATATATACATGTAAATAGATGATGAATCCATTAACCAAATCTAGGTGATGAATGCCATTTCACCAGTGTAGATCATTGAGATGCTGCTTTGTTTCGGTTCAGCTTCTGTTTATTCATTTGACTTATCTTAGATTCTTTATTCATAAAATGATTGATTGTGACCATGCATCAAGAATGAAAAGTAACCTACAAATACAAACCACAATTATATGACCATATTATATATAGTGAGTTCATCTTCTTTTTGTTCAATTAAGTTATTCACTGAGGAACCATACATACAGTGAAATGTATGTATATAGGTTTTTAAAACAGTAATGTGTCCGTAATCTTAAAAGCATAACTCATACTGCCCTTATTATTATCTTAATTGAAACACTCTCTCCTTTTTGAAAAATCCCATAAAACACAATATTGATCTAATTGTATGTGTGTATATATATATATATATATAAGTGAATAAACAGTATTTATTTATAATCACTTATAATTTTCAGAATTTAATTTCCAATATCTGTATAATTCAAAAAGGAAAAACCAAACCATGAAAATTTTATTTATTTATTCAAATTGCTATCTAAATACATCAGCATCTTTAGGTTATTACATTTCATAAAATATGATATAAACAATCAAATAAATCTTGAATAAGTTTTTAGATTAAAGAAATGGAGAAAAAAAAATCTAAAAAAACTATCATTTAAAAGTGCAGAAGTAACCTTCTCTACTAACTTCATAAAATAAAATATTATCACAATGTTATTTTTCCCACCTCTAAAATCTCGAAATAAATAAATGAATGCATTGTAATTAATCATGTAATCTAATCTAATAAAAGTAATCAATAACTTCTAATGGATTACAAAAGCAATTTATTAGATATTACAGGCAGCAGTTGGTAAACTGGTTGGTGTTAATTGCTATATTTATTATTATCATTATTATTTTTTAAATCTTTTATAGAATATCATTGCTTAGTTAAACAGCTGTAGAAATAATGAAACTTTCTCATGGTCATTATATAAACAGAGAAAGAACTCAATCAATAAAATCATTTACTTGTCACTTAGAACATTAAAATTGGGAATATATTGATCTAAAAGAAAAAATAATGAGTAAAGAATATTCTTGCTACAGACTTGACTATTTTGCAATCTTACAATTTCTTATAATTCTGTAGTAAATAAATACAAAATTAAAAGAAATGGTAAAATTCCAAAATAGTCAAGTAACAAGTAGGGCTCTGGCAAGAATATTCTTTAATAAAAGCCTATTGTCACAGCCCTAATAATGAGCAAGATAAAGTCAAAGAAAAAATTCATAACCCATTATATTGAAAAAGAACAGTTTTTTTGTGTGTCATTGAGTAAAATCAGCTGAGTCCTACTTTATGGATACTAGATGGACCCAGCTGGTCTTTGTATTAAAATCTGCAAATTTTTAGTTATATAAAATCTAAAACACATATTCCAAATTAGATTTGTGGTGACACCAAGAATATAAAAATAATTTTACAACAGTAGTTTATTTATAAAAAATTAAAAGCACTACTTATAAATTTTTTGATTTATGACTGTCAATTGCTAAATAGCAACACCTATGAATACACAAAATAACTTCTTACAAAAAAAAAACACTTAAGAATTTAAAGACTTTTTATAGCCTAACAACAACAAAATGAACCTTTAATGAATGAATGAAATTGGTTTAAAATAAATTTAATCAAAGGTTTGAAAGATGTCATGAAAATTATAAGTGACCACAGTAATCAAAAGCCTAGGAAGGGAGTACGAAGGGGGGGGGCGTCGGACAAGCATGCAGGAAAGGCAGCCCGGAAGCAACTCTCAGAGGGCCTGGAGAGCATAAACAAGACAGGTCCCCAGAAAGTACAAGCTGTGGTGTTACAACTTCACCTTGTACCAAAGAGTTATGTGGCCTCTGAAGATGTGCGACATACCATCCTCAACTGTCAATGGGTTGGACAGACTGGCCAACTCCTATATCCGTAGGTGGCTGGGGTTACCGCGCGGTTTCTCTGACGCAGGTTTATTTGGGCCAACGCCACTGCAGTTGCCAATCCAATACATCACATTGGCAGGAAAAGGCCAGATAAGTCCTGGAGCTGAAGGAATCCTCAGGCCCTACTATAAGGAACGCTTCTGTACCCATCCAAACAGGCCGGAAGTGGCAGGCAGGACCAGAGGTTGCAAAGGCCATCAGCAGGCTCCAGCACTAAGAGGTGTTCGGCAGGTTGCAGGTAGGGAGAGCGAAGCTTGGCTGGGGGGAGTCTCCACGCTTCTGGTTCAAAGCAACGAAGAAGGAACGAAAAGCCATGGTTGTGGATGAAGTGACACGAGACAAAGAAGAGCAGTATACCATCAAGGCCATTTTGCAAGGCTATCAAGGAAGGTGGAACACCTGGGAAGTAACCATCAGGAGACCCATTAGCTGAGCCGACCTGTGGAAGATACCACAGGCCAGACTCAGCTTTTTGCTCAGGGTAACCTATGACACCCTGCCATGCCCCAGAAACATCAACCAGTGGTTTAGCAAGGAGGAGAATTGTCCCCTGTGTGGGGCACCCAACGTCAGCCTACAGCACTTGCTGTCTGGCTGCAAGATTGCCCTGACACAGGGCCGCTACAGATGGCGGAACAATCAGGTGCTGAGGAAACTAGCCAAGGTCCTGGAGAGCGGCAGCTCACAGCCAAGCAGCTTCCTGTCAGGTTTGTGAGGCCAGGGGAACGCAGAGGAGACACCAACTAGTTATCACTAGACTTCCAAACATACATACTGGGAAAGTATCATATACTTTTAGATCTAAATACAAATACAATCCATATCCTAAGAAGCTGAAGATGTTGCAAAATGCTAATTGTTGAATAAAATGGATTCAAATTAAGATAAATAAGTCAAAAGAAATATTTAAACTAATCTTTGAAATTTTCAATGATAACTATTTAAAAAATATTCAAGAGTTTTCTTACATAAAAAAATACATAGTGTACAGACATATGAAAATATAAAGATGATGACAGTTAATACACAATGAATATTTTCTAAATAGACAAGACAAAAAAGATATGTTTTACTTTTAAGAGTGACCTTATTTTAAAACCAGCTTGAAAATACTTCCAGCCAAAAAAAGAATTCCTTTTGAATAAAAAGCAAAGTTTAAATAGAAATCTTGTGCTAACAAAAAGACTAGCCAAAGTAAATACCTACAATAAAAGAACCAGGTCTCAACTCAGTATAAATTATAAAAATAGCACTGTTTACATGGGATGTTTTCTTTATAAATACAGATATAACATTGCAATGACTATTTGATACAGACTATTTACTATTGATACTTATTTGGAGTAATTGCAGTAAATGAGTGGTTAAATGCTTGGATTTGAAATCATATTGGAATAGTTTAAATCCAAGTCCAAACATTCTGTTCGTTTTCAGTAGCTTCAAGCAGATTGGGCTAGTGAATTCAAGAGGCAATTCATCTACGTGAAAGACAACACTAATTATAAAATACTGGCATATATATGTGTATGTGTGTGTGTGTACATATATTAGTGAATAATATTGGTTAAAAAGAAATCTGCATTTTCCAAGGGCCAAAAGTAAATGTAATAATTAAGTTACAGGCTAGAGATAACTTATAACATAACAATGTTGTTTGTTCTGGAGAGAAAGGAATTTTGGGGATTGGTCTGGTAAGGGATTGTGTCCAGGTTGTTTGCCATTGTGGTGATTTTTGACTAGAAGTGTGAGAAAAGGAGAGACAATGTATAAAGGTGTGTGATAGTAATGGAACTTTTATATATTTTGGTTTATTAGATCCTTTTTTTAATGACAAACATATTGTAAAAAGGAAAGTTAGTCCTCATTTCCATTAAAAATAAAACAGTAGAAAGGGGGGATATCTAGTGTAAAGAAAGAATAAAATCTATTGTGAGGTAAAAACAATAAAAGCCCTTTTATGAAAACAAAAAGATGAATTAAATCAAAATAACTTTTTTTTAATAACAATTAACCATTTGGGGCCTGAAAGGCCAATTGGCCCTGATTACTTAGGGAAAAAGACGACGCGGCCGATATTTCGACCCTTTATGGTCTTCTTACAGGGTTCGTACAGATTTCCAATATCCTTTTCAAGGAAAAATTTGATATATGAATAATGATATGATAAACCAAAAAGTCTCTGTAACTGACAACAGGACATTTCCTTAAACAAACTTTTCTGTTATTTTGTTTTCGGTTTTTAAGTTAAATTTCATGTTTCTCTTTTAGAACGAAACGGCTCTGGTTGGCTAGATAGTAATTTTAATAAGTCAGGGTCCAAAGGGTTAAAAACGAAAATCCCATATTTTGTGTATGAAGACTAGAATAGTCCCCTTGTTAAATTCATAACATTTCGGCCGATCAATCCTTTGGCCTCCTTCTTCATGCGATAGAGTTTGCGTTTATAGTCAGGATCAAACTTAACTAATTTTTTGTGTCGTCAATATGAAAAAAAAAAAAAAATTAGTGAAGTAAGTGCAATTTTCAGACTGCAGGCAGAACTCCAATCTCCATATCCACTTGAAGGCCAAGGGGATTAATCGCCCGAAATACTGTGAATTTTAAAAATGAGGATTAGTCGGCCTAAGCCTCCAATCCAAGCCTCATCTCAAGGATTCCGAAAAACGAAAACCGCTTTATTTTCTTAAAATTTTTGTAAAAACGAAAGCAATATATTTGTATATATATATATATCAGAGCTGGGACTACCGGTTGACATTCGGTAGATCGGTAGATCGGTACT
>JAYKTE010063337.1:0-24218 GCA_036873565.1 Xipholeptos notoides
GATCTCTCTGATGTTACGTGGTAGGCAATTGAAGAGCGTAGGACCCCGGGAATTTAAGCTCGATTCCCTGAGCCGTCGGATCCAGTTGTCACTGGCACTGTTTAGGGGTGGTACCACACACCTTCTGCCACGTTTTGATATATGGTGCTCTATACCAGCGTTGGGCACTTGGTTCTCTATCATACGCCAGGTATAGATGATTGAATATCTTTCTTGCCTGCGTTGAATCGATTTGATATTCAAAGTATCCAGCAGTTGCCAATAATTCAGTTGACTATAGCCAGTTATCTTTCTTAGAAACGACTTCTGGATGGCCTCTATTGCTTGAATATGGCCTTTTCTGTCTGGAGTCCACAGCTGACAGCAGTAGTCAATGTGCGGTAACACCAGCGACTTCCAGAGTGTTAGCATTGGTGCTTTTTGTCTCGTTTTGAAAGTGCGTAGAATCCAACTGGAAAGGTTCCGTGCAGTTGAACAAACTTTGTCGATCTGGGAGGTGAACATACCATCAGAGTCCAACATTACTCCCAGATCGCGCACAGTATCTTTGGTTTTAATTTGCTTCCCGTCTTGGGTCGAGTACTTAGATGCTTCTCTCAGGTCCTTCTTTCTACCGTATTTGATACATTCGAATTTCCCGGAGTTAAACTGCATATTATTGTCATCCGCCCATTGGTAGATAGCATCTAGATCTTCTTGGAGAGCTTGCACATCAGAAGAATCTTTTATTTTTCTGCCAATCCTGGTGTCGTCGGCAAAGCTTGACACGAACGACGATTTGACTTTTTCGTCTATGTCGCCGATTAGTACGAGGAACAGCAGCGGACCAAGTACTGAACCTTGGGGAACGCCAGATAGTACTTTGGTCGGGGAAGATGCAGAGCCATTTACTACAACTGTCTGGTAGCGATCTGTTAGGAACGATATAATCCATTGGAGCAATTTACCTCCAATTCCAAGATGCTGGAGCTTTTCAATGGTTACTGCAAAGTCCACTTTGTCGAACGCCTTTGCAAAGTCTAGGTATATCACGTCGACATTACATTCATTGTCTAGAGTATTAATGATCCTATCATGATGGATCAGAAGCTGACTTAAGCAGGATCTTCCGGCTCTGAAACCATGCTGCCCTGGATTGAACAGACTGTGGTTGTTGAGGAATTCCACCAAGTACTTTCGAAGGACCTTTTCGAATACTTTTGTAATGTGAGATGTTAGTGCCACTGGTCGATATTGTTTGGGGAGAGATCGACCATCACCTTTGTATATTGGGATAATGTTAGCGCGCTTTGAGTCGGCTGGGACTATCCCTTTGTCCAGTGATGCCCTCCATAATATGAATAGTGGCTTAGCCAGCTGCTTTTTACATTCCTTCAGGAGTAGCGCTGGGAAACCGTCGGGACCTGCCGCAGAGTTGGCTCGGAGTTCCTCCATCGCGTCGGTCAGGTCTCTTTGTGTAAACGTAACATCAGTAAGCGTTGGTTTAGTGTCGTCATCTGGTTCAGGATTTGACGGTATTGGTCTAATGGGCTTACTGAAAACCGACTCGTATTGATCAGCGAGTAACCCGAGTTCATCAAATAATACCAGAAAAGCTGAAAGGCACATTAGCTGAAATGTTGTGAATATATAACTATAGGGCATTCCAATAACTTAGACAGAAGCTAACATATGTATCACATTGAAAATATATAATGCATTTTTAATGTGATATATATTTTAACTTCTATCCAAGTTATTGAAACACCCTATATAAAGATTGGAGTAAGAGTTTGAATAATTAATCATCACAACTCCTCTCACATATTTGAAAAATTTAGACAAACAAAGTAAATGTAAATATGACAATAAAGATGAGAGAAAAAGTCTGAGTAATTATATTTTTTATCCTTTGAAACAAGGTTTCATAATCTGTATATTCATTCTTTGTGGACTGTTGAAGAAGACCAGAGGATTAGTTGGCCTAATGGTGGTGGAAATAACAACTATGATGAGGATAACAGCCCACAAAAGAATGAATCTACAAAAGTCTGAATATTTTTAATAGTGATAATCAGAGGACTCATTTCACAAATTCAGATAAGCAAAGTAAATATGAATCTAACAATAAAGATGAGAACAAAATTCTGAATAATGACAATCAAGACTTAACTCACTTTTCAAACAAAGAAATCATCACCTATTCAATACTTTCTGTGTAAAATAATATATATTACAAAAATAAATGGTTCCAAAGGATAGTTCTTCTAAGTAACATTGGTAGAGGGACAAAAAGCTGGATTTATTCATCAGTAGCTAGAGTGTCTTTGAGTAGATTTTAATAACTATGAAAGAGTGAGTCCTCTATGTACAATATTCTGAACTTACTTTGTCTTAAATATTTAATTTTTTCTTACCAAAATGAAAGACAAATGGTTGATGAGTCATTAGATATAAGCAAACCAAACCAAATCCAGATAAAAGTCCATTTCATAACTTCTAAATATTGTCAAAAATTTTCTGCTTTGTTTTTTTTTATCATCTTATTTTGAGAAATTTGGTAATTGTTTTCTTTACTTTTTTGAGTTTTTTTTTTTCTTTTTTAGGGGCCAAAGGGTCGAAGTGGTTTCCCTGGCTATCCGGTTGGTGATATTTCAAGATTTGTGTCTACAATTACACAACATTTAGAAAATGTTTTTTACACTCCAATAATAATTATATGTTCTCTTATCAAAAATTATTCAAGGATTTTTTCTTTTTTTTTTAAATCTAGATATTTTTGATGGTATGAAATTCAGCATTGGCCATTTTTAAAGTTATTTCTTTGCAGTTTATGATTATGAGAGTGAAATTTGAATATGTAATTATTTTTAATTGATGGTAGTTGTGTGTGCGTGTACACTGAACTAAGGACATTTTGTAGGACATATTTAGGATGTCTAGCAAATGCATCCAACCAAACCAATAAAATTTGCTGAGTTCTTGAAGCAAATGCTGATTTCAAGGGTTAAGGACTTAGAAATGAGATAGCAATCATTACCAGTTTATGTGAGGAGTAAAGAGACAGCTTTTATTGAAGAAAGATGTAGTAATCACTTTGTGAGTTTTTAGAGCTAATAATTAAATAAACACAATTTTTTATTCTAAAAGACTGAAGTATCATGTGACTGCTATTCAATGCCATGCTTGTTTTCAAAAATCCAAATTGACAGCTGGTCTTGAGCATCCCCTTAAAAAGCTAATTAGTGAACAGAAAGATGGAATGAGTTGTTTAAGACTATGAATTGTTCTTTTCTTTTATACTATTAATATTATTATTAATTAATAATTTCATATTTTGAGATAAGTTTTCTAAACTTTGAATCTAATAGAGGTTGTATCAATCTTTTGTATCGCCTGAATGCTTTAGATATCCATTGATAGTTTTTCGGGGAAAGTCCACGGTGAACTTCGAAATTGTAATACATGAGTTCAAATCCCAATCATTTCGTTTACACTCACATTCCCCCTAGATATACATCAAATAGTGTATACTATGTTATTCAAAAAACTGTGTGGACAAAAGGAACATTTATCAAAAATTATTATTCTCAACATTAAATGATCTAAATAAAAAGGTTGCTATGCCATAAACAAAACAAACAGATGAACAGTCTTTCGTCTAAATACAAATGTAGGTGTTGTATGTAATTTATGTTAAAAAATTTTGTGCAAATTGGTTATAGATATGTATATGATAATCACATTCATTAGAAGTCTGTGAAAGAAAATTTTGAAAATGTAAATACACCTATTGAAATTTTGAAAGTAATAAAAATTAAAATGTTATGATTGCTGTAATTTTATCAAATCAAAGATAAGATTTATTATAAGACAATGTATCAACAAGGTTTAGTATTATGTATTTTATGTATGTAAATTTTTTTATTTTGTTTTTTCCACTGTTTTACTATCCAAATTCTATGTGGACAAATTCATATAGCTGAAAAATTATAAAAATAACATAAGGCAATTAGAATGTCCTAAAGATGTTCAATTCATAAAAATTCTTAGAAAATTATTAATTCAAATTCCAGTTGTTCTGGCTGCATTCACATTTGAGCTAATAATAACTTTGGTAAAAGTATCAATCCCTTTATTCCTTCCTGCTATGGATTGAATATTGTAATTCTCCTAAAAACTTGATTACAAAAGGACAGTTATCAAAATTGTTTGTCCTTGGCATTAAATTATCAAAAAAAGGTTGACATACCATAAAATAAATCCAGCAAACAGTCCTCTTAAATAAATTAAATCTGTGAATAAATGCATTAAAGGTTCAATTTTTTTTTCTGGTATTTTTATAAGCTCAATGATAGAATTATATATATATAGGTATATATATTAGGGATTTTACCCTTGGGAAAGGTATGAATCCCCTTATTCTTTCTTGCTAGGAATTGAATATTGTTGATAATATTCTTCTAAAAACTCAATAATAGAATTATATATTGGAATATATATTTTTTGGTTGAGGGGGGCTAATAATACCTTTGGGGAAGGTATGAATCTACTTATTTCTTGTTATGAACTGAATATTGTCACTGCTGTTACAATATACATTTTTCATTAAATTCATGAATACCTAGGTATCTATATAAGTTTCTCTATAGGTTTTATTGTTATTAACAAGGGCAGATAGGAAATCAGATACAAACAAACGACGCACACCTAAAGATTGTTTTTTTATTTATATATGTTGAGGCTAACATTTTGGTATGTTGAGTTAGCTGATGTATCTAAATGTAGATGGGAATGTTCTACAAAAGTTATAAAATTTCAACATTTATAGAGATGTTTTGATTATGTATTCAAAAGTTATGTATTTTACTCAGTTGAATCCAAATCTGACTAATAGAATATCTTTGAGTTAATACAATTATTTAATGAAACCAATTTACCAAATTCATAATAGAATAAATTTCTCTGGAACATAATTGCAACTTGGGAGAAGTTCCCATGGCCCAGTGGTTTCGTGTTTGGACTTTGAAATCATAATGTGAGTTCAAATCCAAGTTGCTCTGTTACACCTTAATTTAGGCTAATTCTCTTAAAAAGGCTATGAAACCTTTGTTTCCTTTTGCTATGGTTAAAGTAAAGTAAAAATTTTATTCAATGTGCTGATGAAAAAAGATATTTTTGTTTTATTAAGATCATTATTCTTCGCATTAAACGTCCGAAACAGTTGATATACAATCTAAGAAGATTCACCAAATTGGTGTTGTCAGTTTATCTACCAAGTAGGTATAGACTCACAGATTAGGTAGTGTGTTGGTTAGTACTCCAGTGATCCAATCTGCCCTTGAATAATGTTCATATTTTGATGATTTATTTTTATGAGTTTTTCTGATTCTTATTTTCAATGTTTGAATTGTTATGTTTATTTTTTATTTTTTTGATAATAATACATGACTGTTTTTGTTTTTTTTAATTTGTCTTGCTCTATTTGGAAGCACTTTAATGCATTGTTTCAACTCTGGGTGTTATCATCTTGCATGTTAATAATGTCTGGTAAGAATAACTTTAACAAAACGTTTGTACTACAAAGTATTCTAATACTGCTTGGACTGCTTTACTTTCTACACCTCACTCTGACTTTTATAAATTTTTCCCTCCTTCCTTCATTCATAACTTGTTTTGATATGTTTCAATTTTTGTGCATCTAATTGTCTGTTTATAATATCTTACATCTATTTCTTAAAAATAATCTTTTACTAACGATTTTTTCCTTCACTAAACTTTGATTTTTGAAAAAAAAGATATCTTGAAGAATAAATTTTATTTGTGAAAACTTTTTACATATCTTGATGAAACGAAAAAAAAAAATTCATTCAGTAAAATTAATAAAAATTTCTTTAGATCTCTTTTTATTTTTATATGAATTACTAGAAAATAAGAATCATCTTAAATTATGGTAATACTGTATAATGATTTCCAATATATATGATATATTATTTTTACCCTTTTACTAATATATCACAATTTAAGAGAATTTTTTTATATATATGAATCAAAATCTTTGCTATTTATTTTACAAGTGTGGGCTAAGTTTCAATTCGAAGGATTTGGTGTATAAGAAAATAAAACCTAAATATATATATATATATATATTAGTGATGGGACAATTCCTTAGAATTGTAATCGTTAATCGTGTGTTTTGTGGGGAATTGGAATCGCATCGTTAAATAAATACCTTAGATTTATGATTCTTTCATTACGATTCTCTTGAACTTTTAAGTTAATCGTTTATTGGAATTGTTAATCAACATTTTCCTGGAATCGGAATTGGTATCGGAATCGGACAAAATTTAGGAATCGTCCCAATACTAATATATATATATACATAATTGAAATTAGAAATTTAAAAACCCAATTTTAATAGAAAAATGAGAATTTACAACGTGCAAAAAATTGACTTTCATTTAAATATGAACAGTAGTTGCAATTTACTTGTAATAACTAAATTAGTAAATTAATCAGTAATTTAATTATAATTTATATAAATATCCAAGAAACAATAGTTATTTCTAATGAATTATTTTTATGGAATTAACCTTTAATAGTTGAATTATCTATTAAACAAATATAGCATCAAGATGTTTCATGTAAGTAGTTCAAAGGAAAACAAGTCATCAGCTATGAAATTAATAATTTACAATTTAGATATTGTTAATTGTAATAAACTTTAAGGAATTAAATTCAATCATTTTTTTCTTATATGAGCATCTTTTTTTTAAATTCTAGATAAGTTAATAATCTATCACTGTATCATGATTTTGATATTTTTTTTAATTTTTAACTGACAAGATATTCTAAAACTTTTCCATAGTTTGGATATGAATTTTAATAACCTATAATATTTAATGAATGTAATAATTTTACGTTAGTTTTATAATGATAATAATGAATTTCATCAAAGATTGCTTGAAGATTATTCTTTAAACAGCATTGGAATGATCATTTCTGTTTCGTTTTCCAACCTTTTTAACATTTAACTTGAACTTCTATATTTGGAAGTAAACAAATAATTCAAGTATTTGTATTTCTATTTGATCTTGAACATTTTTAAAGCATGTTATAAACTATCATTATCAAGCATTTTATAATTTCATTGCATGAACATATTGTTACTTATTTTTAGACTTCTTGATTTGATAGGGCCATTGGATTCAAATGATTTTCTAAAACCCACCCAACCACCTCAAATCATTTTGGTTTTGGGGTAATTTTTAGACAAGCCTCGATTAGAAATCCTTAAAAGTTTATATGTTCATAAAAGTATGCAAATTTTTAAAGATGGTGATTACATAGAAACACAGATGAGAAATAATTAGACTCAAATAAATGATACAGTATAGTAAGTTTAGATGAAATTAAAAAAATAATAAAAAGAACTCAAAAAAATATTTTAAAACTATTTAAAATAATGATGACAATATCTACCTACCAACATAATTGTAGCAAGCTTTTTTATTAGGTCATGAATTATACAGGGTGAGTCATGGGAAACAGATGTTTTTGGAAGACTACCTACTCCACTTGAGTAGTTTTTATGTACATTATAAAGTTTGTGTTGAAATATTCAGCTTTCCTTTCCATTTCATGCAACTCACCCTATAAAGATAAAATAACTATACACAATAATAAGGTTGTATTTGATAATATTTATGTGACATAATAATAATTAAGCATTATAGATACCTCAGAGTAAATTTAATTTTGTCTTTCCTTTAATATTTTTCAGTCTCATCCAGTTAGAGATAGTTTAAATACTGAAGCACTAATTGAATATGAAATTTAATCCACCATATTCTAAATTCTAAAATTTGCTATTACTGAAAAAATTGCTTTGTGAATAGAAATATCACTTTTTTTATTCAAATGTTATCAAAACAAGAGAAACTATTCACTAATCTAGTAGTCCAGACTTAAATATCCAGGCCTAATTTTCAACCCTGAAAGATAGCAATCAGATAAATGTAACATTTTTGCTGATCTAATATTCAACAGCAAATATCAAAACAAGAAATATCTAGAAATAATGATTGATACAGCTAAAGCATGTTCAAACTAGGATTAATTATCTAACATATGCATTGTGCAGAGATGAAACCAGACCCTTAATTTCATTTAAAATTCAATTCTATCTGTCATAGATATAGTTTGTTTTGTTAAAGTGAATAAAAACAACTTTTTAAATTCCATGATCATTTTCTTTGTACTTTAAGTATTTATGATAGAATATTTATAAAGAAAGCAGTAGTCAAAAACTGAAAATATAAGAAGTTGAAAGAAATTATTTTTTGTATTTGTGATCTGTATATACAATTTTGGCAGTTATTTTTTTCATCGGGTTGTCATAATTTTTGAGTTGTTGATATACTTTTAAAACCCTGAATAGGAAATTGATCAAAACATTACAGTAAAATTATTTAGCAATAATTCTAAAAAGATAAACAGTTAGCCATGAATTTCATAAATCCTACGATGACATCATAAAATATCTTCAAGTTTTTATTCAAAACATACCTCAGTTTAATACCTGATGGACAATTGGAATATGATATTAAATATAGATTTTCTCATAAATTTTGGGTTTCATTGTTTTCAGGTTATATATATTCGTTTCAACAAAAAATTTTATCAAATTTATTTATTTGTATATGATAATTCTGTGACTGTATTACATTTTTGTATAAATCCTAAAGTTTTTTTATTCTAATTGTAAAATTTCTTTCATTCTCTAAATATTGTCAAACACAAAATGAAATGGAATTTTGAAGTGGAATGCTTGAGAAAAATATATCAAATCTTCTATAATTAAATATAGTTTTCATGGAAAAAGAATTCCAGTGATTTTGCTGATCATTTTATTTTCTGCTTGGCAATGACCAGAGAATATATAAGCATTAAACTGAAAATAAAAATACTTTGTATATTTATTTCCAATTTCTTTTCATTGGACATTACCATGCAAAGTATATTTATAATATTTTGTTAATATATATATATATATATATATATATATATATATATATTTAATAGCTATAAGTTAGACTTCTTATAGTTTAATTGCTATTATATTCTGTTACCTGTAGGGACCTGTGGGGATACAAGGTACCAAGGGTGAAGTGGTAAGTATATAGCTTTCAATGGAGACAAATTCTAAGCAAATTTTTAAAGACCCTGTGTAGCTAAAAACTGAACCAATGTTTGGATATGCTAATTTAAAAAAAAATCAGTTGGTATAAATTATGCAAATGACACATCTTTAAAAAAATCTTTATCAAATTGAAGTCAAAACTTTAAATTTTAGAACATTCTCGTCCAAACTGCTAGTTAGTTTATAAGATATGATTAGATTACATTGAATTTTATATTTTCTTTGTATCAGATTGGTGCAAAAGTAATGTCCAAATGTTTAAGATTTGAATTCATTACAGGATTTAAATTGTTTTATAGTTGTTATATATTTCTTTGACCAAACTAAATTTTCTCTCAGAATTGATCCTTTCATATTTTTAAAGAATTTTGCACCAATCTAATAGAATTTCGGAATAAAATAATTCTTTGGGAATAACAAAAAAATTCTTTTTTCAATACGATATCAATAGAATGTGTCACTTTGAGCAAATCACTATTAAAATTGACTTCAATTGTCATTAATCTTTACTCATTGAATGATATTCTGTTGTGACAATTGATTTTATAACTTAATTTTTTAAAAACTATGAAGAGGTGTAATTTTCATGATTTACCAATAGATATTCATTATTAGCACATTCTAAATTGTTATTTGGTTCAAACTGAATCCATTAATGAATTATACTGACAAATAATTTCAAATAAATTTCTTCTCTATTTATGATGACAAAGAGATTAAATGTCTAACTGCTTAGATTTTAATTGGTTAAAGTTTTGTCTAAATAATTCCTATATTTCTTCTTAATAATTTTCAATAAGTTTAATAATAATATTTGAAAGGCTTTTTAACTTTTGAGAAAATGCAAACTAGAATACTACAGTCATAAAACAATTCATCAAAAAGCCATGTGTGTATGTATATATATATAAACATACATATACACATGTACACCTACATCCAGATATACACATGTAGATATATGCTCATATACACACATACAAAGCACACTCATATATTTGTGTGTATATGGATATCTGTGAATATATCTATAAGTGAGTATAGGAATGCATATGTATGTGTGTATAAATGCACATGTATATATATATATATATATATATATATATATTTACACTTGAGCATATATCTGTGTGTATATGTTTATGAGTGTATATACATATTTCTATGTACATTTGTATATACACATATGTATATATACATGTATACATTATGTGTATATTTTATATATATGTGTGTGTGTGTGTGTGTGTGTGGGGGTGCTTGTGTATATGCATCATTTATATAAGGTTCTGTAACTCTATAAAGAATATGATTTTCCTAACATGCAAGCTCCTTGTATGTGTATAAACAATGCCCACCAAATAAATTACCTTTTGATCCAGAAACAGGGAAAAGGAGATGGTTTTACTTAGACATATTTAAAAAAAAAAAGATAGCAGATAAATTCAAACACAGAGTCAGCAGCCTTTGGTGACTGCCAGTTTTTCACCTGCGCAGTCATCAAACCACAAGTTTCATTAAACACAAACAACATTTTACACTTAAATATTTTACTGTAAATCCCTTTGTACTTTCTGACTATGTGTAGCCCTTAACACCCTTGAAGAAGGACCTTAGCAGGTCGGAAAGAGCTCGGATCCTCCACAGCCACATGAAATTTCTAAACTGTCTGACACCACATACTAGAAAAAAAATCAGAACGTTGGAAGTGATTTACAGTAAAACATTTTGGTGGAAAACACTGTTAATATTTAATCAAAATTGTTTTAATATACATTATTATAAATTGTGCCTATCTCTTGTAGGCTTCAAAAGTCATTTGACTAAATGTGAAAAACCTATTTTGTACCCCAGTAATGTCACTGAAAACAAAACTGGTCAGGTTTGCTAATTCTGTGGTAAAATTTATCTCAGTTGACCTAAAGAGTCACCTGCAAGTACACTTGATTTGATGGGAGAAGACATGAATTAAAAAGGTGGTCACATTCATACATACTGGCTGCAAAAGTGGACGGGTGTTAAAAATTTTGATTCTGATAATGCATTATATGGGTTTGAATCCTAGTAAAAACCATTACGTTCACATACATCTGCTCCAGGCAAGTGAGACTCATTAACTCAGAGGAGTAACTCATCTAGGTGTAAGGATAATAATGGTTCCAAAAACCCAAATAGATGGGGCCTGTCAACTTGGGAGAGAAACTCATATAGGTCAAGGACAACACTGATTAAAAAAATCCAGGTAATGAGCACATACAATTCTGGCCTTGTGCCTAACACAGTTTAGTGATTGACCAAGTTTATATTATACATGCATACATACATATAAAAATGCATAACCCCCACCCAACATACACAAATAGATAAGAGTTTAAATTGATAAGTTCATAGTTATTCAAACAATGGTTTTTCTTCTGTTCTTCATATATATCTATACTCAAAGAAATAATGATTCTTTTTCTATTTCTGCCAGAAAAAAAACAAAAACCATGAGACTTAATTCTTCACTTATTTCTAAACAGATGGACAGCTGTTTTGATGGTAAACTGACTGTATTTATGGGTTCCCAACCTAAAGGTTTATTAGAATTTTGACATACAGAGTGAACTCACAAGTATTGATTGCTTACTCACCAAATGAATGAGAGTTTAACACTTTGTAATTGCATGTTCTTTGGTTTCATGTTTTTAGTTTTGAGATTTTTTACTAACATTTTTATAACAAAAATTATTTCTTTTATAAATTGTTTTAATTCATTTATATAATTCCACTTGTTTTATTCTTCAGGGATTACCTGGTCCAAGTGGAGAAAAAGGGGATAAGGTAAGTAATAATAGTTTGCTTAGGAAGACAAAAAATTTGTACATACAAATATTATCCATCTTTTTATTTGACTTATCTACACAAGCTGGAAATCTGTGGCCAATGATTAACAAAATAGACACTGATTTCAGCATGTTGGATTCATACTCTAGATGAGGGATCAGCAACCTTTAAGAGAGTGAGGGCCAAACAGCTAGGTATGGTCATGGAGGACGATCACACTGCTATGGCTGCAGTATCATCGAATAGAACCATGTTTCTGGTTGTTAAAATAATGCAAGGATTCAATATAATTGTATTCAAATGATAAAGAAGGAAGTATCTAAAAAGGGAGATATTTCAGGTGATTATGACCAATGGAATATCCTCCCTTAATCCCTCTTTAAATTGTCTAATCTGCACTCTCCAGTTGAAAAGAAAGAAATTCTTTTAATTGAAATGTAATGCAATATATTCTAGCTCTTAACTGCCACTTTGCCTTGGTTTGCCAATATATAGATCATTTCCAGTGTAAGATGGTGGGCCAGATGAAAATCATTTGCAGGCCAGATGTGACCTGCTGTATTGGGGCTGCCAACCCCTGTTCTAGAGTGCAGAGCTTGAATTTTGTTTATCTTTTCATTTATTTTCTAGCTAAAATACAGTGACTGACCAGTGTATATCACATGGTGTTGAAAGCTCTTTCTATAACAATGTCTCCAACTTTCACATTTTTTAATCAGTACATCAATTTGTTAAACTTTGAATAAAATGTATTTATGAAGACATGTTAAGATTAGCTTTATCAAATATAGAAATCCATTATCAATATATAGTAACCCTGAGAATAAAATCAATAAAAAAGAGTGAGACCTTTTTTTATTTGTTATATCATGGTCTGATTTCATTTGTTTGTTCAGCAGGAAGTCTTCTCTTCACTCTTTCAGCTTCAAATTAGTCTTGTGATTGATGACACTTCAGAATTCTAAAATACCTAGTCCTCACCCAAAGGGGGTAACTCTGTCTTGAGGGTGTTTAGCTGTGCAGCTTGCCTGATTGGTTGAGTGGTATGAGGGAGGGGGAACACAGGAGTAGGTAACTCAAAGTTCTGGGTAGATTCAGCAGCTCCTCTTCATACTAAGAGCCATTGATCAGCCTATATTCTATAATACCTGTTATTTCTAAGTGGTGACCCATCTACGTACTGAACAGGCTTGATGTTGCTTAACTTTGTTGACCTGATGAGAACCACCAGTTTTCAACATGACTTGACCATAATTCATGGTTTGGTAGAAGAGAGTGACCTAATTAATTGTGTAGTTTGTTTTTGTTATACTTAAGCTTGATTGAAAAACTCGAGTTCAGAGTATAATCCACATATATTAGGTTTCTTTCAGTAAGCGGAGAATACTTGCACTCAATAGCTTCCATTTTCTTTGGAGTCTAAGTTGGCAATGCTGAAACTTACAAGTTTAATCTAAACTCAAAAATGTTAAAACAGTCATCATGGCAAAGTTAAATAAGGTAATATTAAAAATTAAGTTTTTATGTAAAGTTGCTATACTTAAAAACTATAATACCTGTTTATAAAGATCATGTGTTCTATCTATGAACTGATGGCTACTACGAGGTAGTCGCCTAGAAAATATAAAAAATAACCAAGTCTAAGGGAGATAACTATATTTTGTATCTAAATGATGATGGAAATTGTTTTAGTTATTTTTTATGTTGAAACCATTTCTTGAATGCTCTTTAATGAGCATGGGATATGAATAGCATTCTAAAATTTGATGATTGAACCGATAGTTTGAAATACAAACAAAAATCTTATATTGTAATATTTAACTTTTATAATAAGCTAGGTTTAAACATTAAACAAAAAATTGTTATAACCTTTAAAAAGTAGAATGGGTTCTGAAATAAACATTTTTTTACAGTTACCTTTGCTGTTAAGCCAAATATCTCTAAACAGATTTATTTTTTTATTATTTATTTTTTTTGCTTTAGTATTATTTTTTTTGCTTTAGTATTTTTTTTTTGTCTATTTTTAAAATGAAGTGTTTAGGTTTTTTCTAGACATGAGTATGATATAATATCTGTTTATTTCTATGTTCAGGGTACTAAAGGAGATTCTGGCCCCAAAGGAAATCCTGGATTACCGGGGTATGATGGAATAAAAGGATCTAAAGTAAGTTCATCTTTCCGCTACACAGGGCCATAATCACAAAAACTATTCTTTCAGGCACAACATCAAAAGATTGTAATGAAGATATGGAAAATCTCTTCTTGATTGTTTTTTTTTAAGACATAGATAGTATGGTATAAAAAATCTATAATGTTAACTTTAATTTATTCCCCAACATAAATCTACATTAGTGACTCATTCCTATTTTTCAGAAAGTTTTTGAAGAAAGCAGGCTTTTTTAAAACACTCAAAGTGTCTTGATTACTCAAAAACTCTTCAATCTTTAAAATTAAATTAGACCTTTAAAAAATGAATCAAATCTAAATTTTCAGAAGCAGAAATTAATTACTATATGAAAAGATTCATATATAGTTTTATTTGCCTTTATACAACAAATAGGACTGAATTATAGAAGCATAAAAAAGCATTATGTAATTTTTTGAAGACCTTAGTAAACACTTTATTGAATAATATTTTGCTTAATATAATATATCTGGAAATTGAGATAGAATTCATAACATTTCCCTGGTTAATATCAGGAAAGCTTATAAGCAATAAGTTATACATAACTATGAAAAATGAATTAAGGTATAGCTCTACTATGCCCAATTAAAGTGAAATTCTGTATTTCCAAAATGTTATCTAATATTTCCTCGTTAAAAATGTTTTTTAATATTTCATTAATTTTAAATTGTAGTGATTTTTTTTATAAAAAGTGCATAAAAAAATCATTTATTTTAGAATCATCTATTTTAAAACAGTTATTTATTATTCAATAAAACAATGCAATATCCTTTATAAGCACTGTGCTTTTTAAATTATATTAACATTTTTAGTTCTTTTTAGCAAGCATTGTTGTTTTTTACATGTTTTTTTCTTGTATTTTATATGTATTTTATTTAATGCATGAATTTTTCAGTTAATAAATTAAATTTTGCTTTTTATATTATATTTTTTAATAATTTTGTTGTGTTTTTATATTTTTGTGTTTGTTTCATATTTTGTTCATATATTATAAATTTTAGAAATTATTGTTATAATATTTGAAAAAAGTCAGAGCTGTATTAATTCTTTAAAGCAAAAAGTTTTTACAATATTTTCAAAATTAGATCTGCAGTAATTTTTTAACATTTTTGAAAATGCTTGACAAAATTCCTTAGGGTTGTTGAGATATTTTGTGAGATGTATCATCTTTAATGATAAGGCCACCAACCCTATAAAAACATCACTATATATAATCATTAGCATACTTTTATTATATCTGTACTTTTGAGAAGCATTGAAGATATTTTAAATTATCTTTTTTTTATTTTGACAATTAATTTACTGAAATACATTTGAAGAATTAATACAGCAGGCAAATTGATAACTTGAAATGAAACTAGACAAATAATTACAAATTATTGATTATTATTTAGATCACCATAGATTTAACAAACTTATTAGGTGACTTATATAATGATTATCATGAAAATTTTATATCAGCAATATTCTAGTCAATAAAATTTATATATAAATAATTTTTTTTAATAAAGTTGTCTTTTATTTAAGAAAACATTTCTAAATAGTTGATGAATGCATGTAACAATTTTACTTTTCCATAAAAGCCTCCACTTTTTCTAATATGCATGAATTGCGGAATCTTTTTTGAGATTTGTATTCGATTAAAAATAATTCTACCTATAGAATAAAGAATGACAGTTATCGCATTAAAAAAGAGAAGGAAAGAGATCTTTAGATTTTCTAAATATCAATTTTTAATTTAAAGAATATTCAATAAAAATAGAAAAAATACTCTTTGCAACAACAGTATAAGTTGTGATCTATTTCTTTTTATTTCTGTTATCAATTGCAACAGTTAGATAATGAATCTTGGTCTAACTGAACTCATGAGATATCCTGGTTGTCTATTTTATAGTAAAATATCTTCTACCCTATTTGAGATACATTTATTCTAATTGATTCCATGAATATTGTTTGTTTATTGCATTCACAAAATTGAACATTTGCAATAAACATATAATCTATTAAGTTGCTCATTCATAAAACTCAAAATACTGAATTATAAAAATATTGAGTAAAAAAGGAAGTTCATGATGTAACAATCTCAATCGCATCTTCTTCTTTAAAATACTTCATTAGCCACAAAGTCTTCCCCGTCAGGTCTATGGTAAAATATACTAATCTGGAGGAGAACTATGGAACTACATCAGAATTCACAACCAGCCATTGTTATAGAGTTGGCCTTCTTCTCTAAAGAAGTAGGTCATCATATATATATATATATATATATATATATATGTTTCTATGTAATGGAAATCATGATTTGACAGTGAATAAACTGTTTTTTTGTTTTTGTTTCTTTTATTTTTAACAATGTTAATAAATATTTTGGTAGTTCTATGCAAATCTGTTTAATTTATAGTAGAATACAACCAGATCTAAATTCTTGAACCCGATCTTCGGAAACTAACTTCTTCATTAACTAAGCCACCAGGTTCAATTTATAATTTTTAACGTTATTTGAGACCTATCAATTACAAATCAAGATCATTTTATTTACATTTTTATACGAAACAACATTTTTTAAATGTGTTTATATATAATGGAAATTATATATTTATAGATAGAAAGTGATAGGATGAGTGAGAAAAAATAAGATTGTATGGTTATTGCACTAATATTTGCATTTTTCTTTATTAACATATTTGTAAATTCTTGAAAATTTTATTTAAGTATATATTGCCTCCCTTTCTGTTTTTCTTCTATTTTTTCTTTTTTTTTTCATATCTGTATGCTTTTCAAATTTTTGTTTAAATTAATTTTTTTGTACATATTAATTTCAACTTTCCTTTTTTCTGATTCTAGCATGCCATTTTCATTGAATGCTCACTAAAATTTATTCTTTTCTTTTGAATGATTTTTTTATATTTCACTTTTTTATTGATATTTTTAAGATGGTAAATAACTTAGAATTATATTTTCTTTATTGAGAAACTGGAAAAAAGCCATACTCCAAAAATTATAAATGGTCCTATAAAAATTTGTCTTTTCTAATTTCTGTTTTATTCAGTTTCTTATTTTTACTAACTATTTATTTAAAACTTTTGTGCTTGCAAATTTAAAGAGATTAATTAAATGACTGCTTTAAAGTTATTTTGAAGAACTTATTTCTAAAGATGTTATCTATGAATAATATAATGTGTAAAACTGAAATTTCTGATCATAATACTATGGAAACAATATCTAAACAGACCATCAATTTTTTAACTGGTTTGTCTAGATATGTATATATATTTTTTATGAAAAGTCTAGATATAATTTAATTATGTAAAAAGTTATCATGCAAAACCTTTTGAGTCAGAATTCAAAAGTATAATTTTAAAAAAAATGTTTTAAATGTTTGGTTGTGGTTGAATGTTTTCAACTTTCTATAATCTCTGTACATTTCAAAATTATATTTTTATATTTTGACTAATGAGTTAACTTTTTATATTGAAAAAATAGTTTTATTATCACCTTACCACTTTTTTTTTCCTTCTTTAAATGTGAATTTTTTAGATACATCTTTCTCTGATAACATAGTTAAAAAATTGTAGAGATTCCTAAATATTTTAGCAAATTTAGATTATTTTTAGAAACTATAATAACTTTACAAAATTGTATAGTCAGTTTCATAACCAATTTTACATAGCTTTCACTGTAGCAGCATGATATTAACTCTTTTATTTTGCAACCCAGAAGTCTTGGGGTAATAAGAAAATTCTATAAAGTTCATTTTATTATATGTAAATTGCACTAGAGTAATTATTTCAATATGTAACCAGAATTTATGTTGAAAAATAGCCTTTACAAAATCAAACTAAACCAACCCCTACCAAAAAAAATTGATGCCTTACCCATAAATACCATGTTAACAATGCTCCAACTTCCAGCTAAAAAGAAAAGACTCCAGCATAAAATAACCTAACAAAGGTTGATGTACCTAAAAGATTAACATTGCAATTAACCTTTATTTCTCACAAATTAGTATGTAGTTAGATGTAGCTATTATAGACCAATTATCACAAATAAATCTTCTATTAAAGTATTAAAATGGCATGATTTACCTAGAACCTCAATATGATGAACTAACTCTAGAACATTGCTTGTTTAGATTTGTAAGATGAACAATGATTATCACTATTTAAATTATTTCGATTTTCATTCTCATCTTTATTCTTATATTCATAATGCTTCAGCTGATGCACCTTTGACTTTCTTTAAATATAACTTGACAAACTTGGGAACATTCATGTCAAACTCAGCTGGCCTTCCCAAAACTATGAACCAAACCCTGTGAATAAAAGTTTTGGCTCAGTTCCAAGAACTCCCCAAAGTTTATATGAAAGTTTCTGAGTTTGTCTAGTCATACCTAAAGAAGCCCATAGCCAATATGCCAAAATATTTATGAGCTTAGCAATAAAGATGAGAAGAAATATCAGAATAATTTTAATAACTCAGTGACAGTCATAATTTCTGCTTGTTTTTCTTTTTTACTTGCATTCTTATAGCTAGATCTCTATATCATAGTTGTTCTTAGCATCTATCATTACAAACAATTGATCAAGCAAATTTTTTAAATATCTATTGAAAAAACATTTGTCTAGAAAAATACAAATTTAGGGTAAAGTAATCCCATAAGGTTGATATGTTCTCAAATAAAGAAACCAAACATCTTTTTCACAAGCCTAAGGCATCAGCATGAATTATTTTGTTTTGCAAGCTGCATGTATTTTCTTACCTGCTTCAATAAATATTTTGCTTGTTTTCTTAAATTACATTAATTTTTCTAAATAATCAAAAAAGTATTTTTTTTTAAATAAAACTTAATAGCAATCCCCCAAAAGTTCTTAAATATTTCAAGTATTTAAAACCCATCTTGAACTATTGTCCTCATCTTATTTCTTATATTCACAGAAATCTAACTATATTACTTTCCAATCTTCAACAAGTATCTTTTATGATTGTTGGTCACTGTCAGGACATTCTGAGCCAAATTTTCATTCTTGTATCAAAGCAAATTGAGGCTGTAATCTTCAGAGGGTCTCCTTGCCATGACAAACTTTATATAGTTAAGATGTGTTTATACAATATACATTGTAATACTTCATTGCAACAACTAAAACCTGATACCTGAAAAACTCCACTACAATAATGAGCATATACAATGTCTCAACAAATAGAAGGCTATATCCCATGCTCAGATAGGAAATGAAATTTCATTCAGTCTTTAATTTAATGAATCTAAAGCCTATTCAAAGGATGATAAAAAATATATTGAAGTAAATTCATTTTTTATGAATTATGAAGAGTTAGAAACTTTATACAGACAGTTGATATCTAAGCTAATAAATTATGAAATGTTTGATGTGGAGAACCAATTTCAATAAAAAAGGAAGTAGAATGCATTCAGAAAGCTGCTGAACACCTTCCATTGTCTGCTTTATACAAAATAAACAGTGCCACAGCAAGACTTTTCAAGTGGAAATTGCTATGAAATTCAAGAATAAAATCTATTCAGTCTTTTCAAACTTAAATTTCTATGAAATTCAACAACAAAATCTATTCAGTCTTTTTAATACAAATTTTTTATAAATATGAGCAATGAAATTTATTTAATAATGTTCACAATAAATATTCATTTTTATAGATATTTGGAACACAGGATATAATTCTTATTTGAAATTATATGTTCAGAATAACTTTTGGTCTTATTGTATTATATTGGTTAAACTAGTAAAAATTTAAGACATGTTGATGACTACCTAAAATATTGATAATTGTGCATGAAAAGTTTATTCACATTAATTAAATATTCTATCATTAAATTCAATAAATTACTATAAAGTATAGCTTTGCTCTAGGCTATCAGCTTTAAAGTGGGGATGGGGTTGATCATCTGTAAATATTGTAATCTTTGAAAGAACTATCATTAATCATTTACATATTATAAGAACTTATTCAAATAATTCTTTTCTTTTATAGCATCTAATAAAACACTGTACACACTAATCTACTAAAGGAATAATTGTACTTGTCAACAAAGGCTTTTTTATATGAAATTATGTTGGAACATGAGGGAAATTGCCCAAAACTAAATGAAAATACAGACATTATGCCTAAAAAATGTATGAGAATATAGTGCTCAAATTATTATCTCTATAATAATTAAATCATGAACAATTTCATTCAATGTCATGATATCAGTTATAAATCTAATCTCAATAAGTAAAACTAGTATCCAAGTCTAAGATTAATGAATTAAAATATTTCAATAAAGTTTATGATTATGAAAACTTTAGAGATAACTGTTTCATTTATCTAAGTAACAGAACCATGAAATGTAAATGAATATCTAAGTAACAGAACCAAGAAATGTAAATGAATATAACAACCAAGATGAGGATAATAGTCTAAGATATTTAAATAGTATAATGAAACATAGGTCTTCATATGATAGATTTATGACATAATTGTGAAATTAAGATAAATTATGTGCCAATTTTGAATGATCTAAAATGCGTTTATGGAACAAATAATCATTTTACACAATCTATTTTTCATCGCCACCTCCCCCCC
Organism: Xipholeptos notoides; assembly: GCA_036873565.1. Taxonomy (NCBI): domain Eukaryota; kingdom Metazoa; phylum Mollusca; class Cephalopoda; family Idiosepiidae; genus Xipholeptos; species Xipholeptos notoides. The sequence goes on from JAYKTE010063337.1 coordinate 20,790, forward strand.
AAAAAAAGGAGAGAGTGCGTAAGGTAAGTTTTTACCTATTTATGCCCTGAAATTCAATATCTTTTTCATCTAAAAATACAGTTTTCAGGATTCTGTATATCTTTTTAATTATATCAGGTTGTCCAGAAAGTTCTGAGTATTTTAGGAATTTATCTACATTGCATAAACATTTCTAATCTTCTAGTAGCAATTTCTTTTAAATTAATTCTATAAATTAACATTAATGGTTCCCTTCAAAAGGGTTTCATTTTTTGATTTTTTTCCAAAATGCAGAAGTCTATCAACTTGTCTCTGTATTGTTCGGCTTATGAACCATATATTGTATGCTGAATGTCTTGGTCTGGTCTACATGTCTGGAATAATCATATGCATCCAGCATACATCTGGAATCATATTATACAAGTTCAAATCTTACTAAAATCCATTAGATTCACTTTCTGCAGCCTCGGCAGATGAAGCTTTTTAACTCAGGAAAGTACCTCGTTTAGGTGTAAGGATATGATTCCAAAAACCCAGGTAGATGATACCTGTCAACTCAATGAGAGTAACTCATCTAAGTGAAGTGCAACACTGATTACAAAAACCCTTTGAATATGACAAGCAAGTAAAATTGGCTATGTGCCTAACTTCGTTTGGTGCTTGACCAAGTACATATCATATACATCTAGCCAGGGCCATGCCTAGGGCCCCTGCAGACCCTGAAATTGCGGGAGGGATGCAAGCAAGCTCAATAGGAGCCACAAGGTTTCTTGGCATTGTAATTAATAAAAAATTTATAAAATAATTATTAGAATTTACTGGAAAATTATTATCATATGTATGTTGAAATGATTTTATACGCTTCAGCTGTTTTTGTTCTTTTTTTTTTCTTTTTATAAGAAAAGCTTTTCTGGCTAAAAATCCAAGCTTAGGATATACCTTTTGCACCTTAATTGCAAAAGTAAGAAACATACTCATTCCAGTCTTACCAGTATTTAAGTAGACTGCCTATGATCTACATAGCCTGCACCAAATTCAAATTCATTGATAGGACTAGATGTTAATGTCCCAAATAATACTAAATAAATAAATAAATAAATAAATATAAGTAAATAAATATAATAATAATAATGGCACAGCAGCTGAATTCTGCGCAGACCAGGACTCATCGCCAAGGGACCATGCAATGCCACCAATCCGACACATCGTGCATGCCTCGACGTCCTTGGGTGTTTTGGCCATTTTCTTACAATACACCCTCTGCCGAGGCCGGCCCACCACAGGCTGATCAGGCCCAGGTGTGTGTCAAATGGGGGCATCACCTGGTCCCCTGGTCCCCCACTCCAAGTCCCTGCATCTCAACCACAACCAGTGACTGCTCCTCTCCGCTGCTCCGGAAAGATCTTTGATTGTGATTCGTTGGGTCTGCCCCCTGATGCCCACCTCCTTGTGGTCGATCTGCCTTCAAATCCTCTGCAGCCCACTTCCACTGGCCACACGCTCACATTCCAACCTCGCCATTCTGCCTCAGATCCTAAGTTGGCATATCGCAGCTTCTTTCTCTCAAACGCCTCTTCCATTGCGTCCTCCCATGGGACAGTCAACTCCACAATGTAGACGTGTTTGCATGCTACAGACCATAGGACCAAGTCTGGGCGGAGGTTTGTTGATGCTATTTCGATCGGAAACGTGAGCCTTTGATCAAGGTCCACTCGCATCTCCCAATCCTGGGCTATAGTTAGTGGGCCCGCTCCCGTAGAAGTTGACCTGGTCAATAAAGAGTTCAGTTCAAGATTCCATGAGAGAACCTATTTATAACAATTCATACGGGTGTTGTTCCAAAAGTAATGCTCCAAATTTTTTATTCTGCTGAAATAGACCAAATTCAAATTACATTATGAAGATTGAACTATTGCATTCGTTTCTAGTTTCATCGCTTTGTTGCAGTCCTATTTTTGTAGGTTTTCAACTTTTAGAGTTAAAGAATAGTAGGAGGTATTACTTTTGGAATATGACATCTGGAGCATGTTTTGTCAATCACATCTCTGTCACTACTCTGAAATTGACAAAATTATTTCCTAACTGTACTGACAGCAACTGCATTGGCTTCGTAAATGTTCAACATGTGTGGGTGAATGTTGTTTAATTTATTCTGCATAGAGGAATTTAATGATGCTTCTCTGCTTCTGATACACATCATTACTTTTATAGCATCCTTTATACATAAAATAAGGCTGGAGGTCACATTATGTATATAAAAATCAAGTTGAAATCAATAGTAAAAAAAAAACATATCAAGAAACCTCATAGACTGTCCTGTCACCAGAAAAAAATAACTTTTAATAACCTATAAAAGTGGTGAGGGGATCTAAAAAAAATATTGTGTAGAAATTTTTCTGTAACTTTTCCTAAGCAAAATTTAGCTGCATTAATAAATTTGTTATTTTAATGTTAATCTACAGCTTAGATGAAAAAATTTTTACTAACTTTGTTCCAAAATCTTACCTTTATTCGCCTTAAAACTATTTACTGCATCAATAGTAGTATTGGCATTCATTTACCCATCATTTTTCTTCCACCTTAAGTGAAGGTCACAGAATGAAAAGTCTAAAGTGATAAAGACCTCTAGGCCTACTGCCTATCAAGGATTCTCTTAAATAAGAAATAGCACTGTTGTTCTTACAATTTAAGGAAAACATTCAGAAAATTACGTCTCTATAGTATTACTTTTTATTTAAATGCAATAACACAATCTAGAAATTATTTCTGGTATAATCATTATTAGTGTTTATATCATTTATGTTATAAAATAGATTATCATTTTAAATTTTGTCGATCTACTCAATTTAGAAATTATAACTAATGTAATTATCTCTAATATTAATGTTATAATTATTATTGTTCAATTTCTGTAAATCTACTCATAGAATTATTACTAGTGTTATTATTAGTGTTTATATTATTAATGTTATAATTATGATTATTATAATTAAATTTCTGTATATCTGCTAAACAACAAAAAATTTAATAATTTGTTTTTTGTTGTTTTCTTTGTTCGTATAAATCAGCCTTTAATTTTATTTTTATCATTGTTTATATTATTGGCATTTTAATTATTGTTATTCTGTGTATCTGCTCAACTACAGCATGATGAGTGATACATGTTCTGTTAAGCCTTTATAAATTATCTTCCTGCAGGAAACAGAAAATAAAGAATTATTAATCAACAGTCATTGCATTTGTTTGAGGTTTATAAATCAAACAACATTTGAATCATTATCTTGCCCTCTAAACAAGGTGATACCTAGAGATTACTTAGTTATATATAATATATATATATATATTATATATATAATATATATTACATATCATTTTATATATATATGGCATATATATATATATATATATTATATTATATATATGGCATATATATATGTATATATATAAAGT
>JAYKTE010063338.1:0-14532 GCA_036873565.1 Xipholeptos notoides
AGTCTTACCATAAGCCGTCAGAGAACATCTTGTAATCTTCGTCAAAAGTTATATGTAATAATGAAGAAAAAAAAACGTTTGCCGTTTCTCAAATCTTTTTTTTTTTTACTCAATACACGGCCGCCGTTTCTCCCCACAAAATTGCATTTACTTTTCAATAATCATTTTTGGATATCAATCTTAAATATATTTTTCTTTAAACATTGCCAAAGATCGTTTTGTAGATATTATTATATTATATTATTAAACATATAGTTTTTAAAATATAGGTTATATATCTTTAAATGCACAAATGAATGAACTTTTAGAAGTAAATGTAACTTGTTTAAAAACAAGTTTAGTTACATTTACTTCTAAAGTTCATAACGAAATTTTTTTTCAATTGAGAAAAAAATGACTAGAATGTTTGAATTCGTTGGAAACTGTACAAATAATGAGGGTAAGAACTAAAATAAATTTCAGGTTCCACAAGAATAAAAAAGAAAAACTTTTATGGATCTGTTTTCAATAATTTGCCGCCAAAATTCAGCTTTTTCTTTAGTGTACACCAAATACAACTTTTATATTTCTTAATAACAAATAATACAGATAATTTAAAATTTACCTTTTTCAGCTGTATAATCTCTACCAGGCATTTTCTAAATTTGTTGGGGTTTTGTTTGTTTGTTTTTACAACAAAAATAATTATCGTTCGTTCAGCCAAACCTGCTAAGATAATTCGACAATGAATTTAGGGTTTACAAAAAACGGCGGGAAATTTTCGATCACGTGATGACAATAACTTCATTCTAACGTGGTTTTAAAATATTAAGATAAATATATTATTTTACATCAATATTTTCCTCAAAATCAAAATAACGACTAAAAATAAATGAAATAATATTTTTTGTCTTTTAAGATAAATAATAAGTAATTGTCAAGTGTTATTGTTGGCGCATGCTCAGTCGCCTCAGATGTTGGTGACCGGTTGGTGCAGATAGTTAGTATGAAGGAAGAAATATGGTGAGTGCTGTAATATTTAGTTGTTTGTATTCTGATAATTATTTAGTCGTTAGACCTATCCCACTAAAACCATTTTTGTGTCTTCTTTCCTAACAGCACAAGCTGAAGACTTCTCAGAAGGACAAAGTTCGGCAATTTACTGCCTGCACACAAACAAGTGAGAAAGTTGCCATTATTTGCCTGGGCCTTCACGACTGGAAACTAGATGTGGCTGTGGATAACTATTTTCAAGATCCCGATCGTTACAACACGGATCACTCACGGCCTCCAACCATTGACAAGAGGAAACTCGATGCCTTGTGGATTAGATATAAAGGTAACAATAACAAATAATACCTTATTGTTGTCAACTTTTGTTCGCTTAAAAACCTACGTTGTCATTGTCAAATCCTCTGGTTTAGACGGTAACTGTGCTCTCTCTGCGCGTGCACTTACTGGCAATAAATTCTAAGTAAATAACTGATATCACTTCGTGTTAAATTAAATGCTGTTATTCAACCACACTCGTTTATTACTTTATTTTGGCTTCTCTATATCATTAAAAATAAGTGATTGCCCAAAAAATAACATTTCGTGGGTAGTTTTTTTTAAAGAAAAATAAGATAAAATACTTTTTGGAACCTCATCATAAAACCTTTCTTCAGTTTTTTTTTAAAATACATTATCTATTGGAAATTTGGATTTATTTGTATTGCAATAAAATAAAAAATTTAATCCTGGAAAGTAATCTTTCTTTTCGACATGCAAAAAAAAACAAGCCCATTTTTTTAATTTGAAGATTAACATTATTCAAGGGCACATAACTGGTTTATCCTTTCTTGGTTTTTATTAGTAAACGTTATTCACACGATAACACTCTTTATTTGGTTGATAATACAAATTTTGCTAAATTCTGAATGTTTACATAATGTATCTTCTTAATGTTCAATTACTTCATGTTCACAATAAAGTCTGTGAAATTCAACTTAGAGATTCAATTCTAGCTAAAGTTATCGATTTCTTGAAAAAAATGCTTACAGTTTGTTTTGTGAAAATATTTTCCCATTATTGTTCACTGCGAACCGATTTAACTTATGCTAAATGAGTTTTAAAAATAATTAACTTTTGAATTTTAGTTGATAAAAAAAAACACTCATATTGTCGCCTTTATAATTTTAAAATAAACTATATAGATCAATGACTTTCTTTGTTTATACTTTTACATTTGCTGACTCTTATTCAATAATTTTCAATATCAAATGGATTTTTTAGTACACCCCACCAGCCCACCACCACACCTAAGCTAAAGTTATATAGCAGAAATATTTCGTCATTTAATCTAAATAAATGGTTACCAAAGTTTAACTTGTTTTGCTTTGGACTGAACAAAACACTAAAAGTAGCGCTAAACACAAAACAATTGCCAACCAAGAAAAAAAATCATGAAAATTAATTTACATTTCAATCTAAATTGGACCACTCAACTCATCTTGTCAGTCTTGTTTCTTAAGCGACGTGAAAAATGAACCCGGGCATGGTGGTTGTTTTTAACATTTTCTTAACATAGTGTTTCTTTAAAAATCTACCAAAAATCAATCAATATGAAATTTTCACTGATTACTAAGTGAGAACTGAACTTTATAACGGTGTAATTTTTTTTTTTTCATAATCGATATTTAATTTTTGGGTTTTTATTTTTCTACACATCCCCACCAGTGACCCACACCACTGTCCGGTTATGCTTAAACAAAAGTTTGATCCATACGAGGTAAATATTTTCTGTTTGGGGAGAGACTGAACAATCATTATAGAAAAACAGATAAAAAAAAACCCCAAAACAACTGGCTCTCTTCGAAATCGTAGATTGAATTCTGAAATTTAATGTGTTTATTTATTTTTTTTTGTGTGTGTTTTGAAGTGTCAAATTCAAATTCGTTGAATATTTTTTAAAAACTTATGGCAATCTTGCAGTGTGCGCCGGGTCGTTCATAAACATGACACTTAACTTTGGAAGGGTTAGAATTTGTGTCAACACTGTTGACACGTGATGTATTGATTTTTCCTTATGCTTAATTACAAACGATTGTTTTTCATTACACTTCTTTGAACAAGATTATTATTATTAAACTATTATTATTATTATTCTTTTCATTATGAGAACAGAAATTGTCCACAATATTTTGACAATTGCAGAAATTGAGGGGAGGAGATATGGACCTTCACCAATTTTGTTCTGTAAAATAAATTTTATTTTCTTTGTTTTGTTCTGTAAAATAAATTTGTTCGTTTAATTTATTTGTTTCATTAAATTTATTCATATTGCCACGCACATAACTAAACCAAAACAAGATGTGTCATAACAGTGTTGACACAAATTCTAACCCTTCCAAACGACCTGGCGCATACTGCAAGATTGCTAAATTTATTATATTTTAGGTTAGCATAAAAAAAAAATTGTCATTATTTTTACGAAAACCATTAAAACATGCATTCTTTATATCTAAAAAAATCAGTTAAAAAATTTCCAATTAAAACCTCCAAATTTTACCCAGCCCATTAAATAGAAAATTTTTTGAGGATTAAGAAAGAAAAAAAAATTAGAAATTAAACTTTAATTCTCCTACTGATACGGTTAATTGTTTTTTTTTTTGTATGTTATTTTCTTACGATAGTTAGTTTTTTTTTCCATCTAAAAAAAAAAAATTGTTAAAAACATTACCTTCCTGTCTCTTTAACTTTTAATAAATAAAATTTTTCGAAAGATTTCAACAGTTGTTTTCTCTTAAACATTTTTTTTTTCATTAAAAATTCCAAATTAAAAAGGCTCACAACTCCGACATTTGGTTGTCTTAGGAAAACGTTAAAAATATCAATTATAGCTTTCCATAGATTTTGAGCCAAGATTCTTAAACAATTGAAAACGAGGCTGGTCAATGGTTTCACTTTGAGCTGCTGAATATTATTTGGAATAATTCAGAAAACAGGTACTTTTATTGTAATATTTTTGCATATTCTTATAGCCAATCAGCATAAATATTATTTAGACATAAAAAATTTGTTTGATTGATTAAAAAGATTTTAAAGGATAAAATTTTTAAAAAATGATTTAGTTTTGTTTACGTTTGCCGGAAAATTAAGTCCAAGCACGTTTTTACTAAAAATTTAAACTTTAAAAATCGATTTAAAAAAAATTATAAAAAAAATATATTGTTTTTCAATAAAATAAAATTTAGGGTTTATCTTTCTGGGGAAAAAAAGTGTTCAGAAATAATGGATTTTAATAGTTTTTTTTTATGAGCTTTAAAAAAAAAAACCAACGATTTGGATGGATGCCCATCCTTACTTATTGCATATTGTTTTTTTGTGCATGTATTTTTTGGACTACTTGTCCTTATCTTTATCATTGCTACCTTCACAACTATTGTGGCAATGCATCAGCAGTGGTGATTAGTGTGTTCACTGATGCATCACACTTTTGAGGGCTGGTTGTTGTTGTGCTGGTGGTGCTGCTGCTGGAAGCCTTAGTTTTAAACAGTTTGTGAATGTGCTTCTTACACACATTCACAAACTTCTCAGCTTTTTCATTTGAAAAAGCTTTCCTGTATTTTTTTTAATTTTCTTGCGCATTTGCTACAGTAGCAAATGGAACTACAGGAAAACCATTTGCTACATTTTTTACCATAGCCCATTCAGAAATTTTGGTCAACGAGACGTGTGGATATAATTTTTAAAAAAATGCCCAAGCAAGATAGGGCCATTCCCTTCTAACTTTTTTAGAAGTGAAGCTACCAGAGGCTGAAAATAATATAGAAAGAATTATTTTTTAAATTAATATTGTGATTAAATAAAATTTATCAAAATTGAAAGATTTTCAAGAATCTCAAAAAGCAAACGATGAAAATAAATTTTAGTAAGAAAATTAATTTTTAATTAATTCTATAGAATATTTTTTTTATTTAAAAATTGGGTATTAAAAAAATTCAGCAATAAAATTTAGATAAGTTTTTAATATTATCATTTTCAATCAGTATTAATATTATTTCATGATTTAAAAATTAATAGTTTATTTTTACTCAATTAAATACTTAAAATGAATTCAACAGTTCTTGATCGGAAATGATGACTTAGTAATTTTTTTTATGACATATACACATTACCCTACTCAAAAAAGTTTCCCATTTCATTATATGTCTAGGGTATACACACTAAAAAATATACAAAACTATCTGATTTTTTTTCTTCATCTTTTAAACAATTAAATACATTTTTAATTTTAAATATTATTTCTCTTTTTTACTAAAGGGATTTTTTTTTAATTTGAAAAAACAAAACAACCTTCAATAAAATAGAAAATTTTAATGTATATGCAGAATTTTTTGAGAACAACATTTAAAAAATATGACCTTCACATTCTTAAAAAAAAAATTTTTAATTTTCAACTTTATGGGTAAATTTGCAAATATTGTCAATTAATTTTTTTGTTTTTTATTAGATTATTTTATTCATTTATCTCTTATCTTCAAGTTGATAAAGAAATTAATTTTTTTTAATATAGACATTTAGAATTGGGGTGGTTGAAATTGAAAAAACATGTTTATCTAGAATCTAATATTCAGTTTATTGGAAAGAGCATAAAATTTCAAATTAAATCTGAAAATATCTTAAAAATTGAATCAATACAAAAATTTTAAAAAATTTAAAAAAAATCGAAAAATTCTAACATCTAAAAATTCAATTGATTTCATTACGTAGAAAGAAACGAACGCTGAGCATGCGCGCGCAATTTGTAAACACTTCGTTTAAAAACCAAAATAAAATAATTCTCTAATTTTAAAAAGACTTTAATATTTTATTTTAGAAGTGTTTTCAATGCAGAAAATAAACAAACCACTTAAAAAATGAAAATCATGAGTTTTCACAGTTTTGTGTTAGGTGTTTGAAAAATTTCTGGCACTGCTAGCGCTTTGCGGTCTGGAAACCACTGAGATGTCAAGACTCCACTTGCATCATTCGTCAACTGTCGTCTGTGTTCTATAAGAGAGGTGTGCCTGAAGAAGTGCTTACAGACAACGACCCCACCTTCTGCAGCCGTCAGTTCAGACAGTTCCTGGAGAAATGGGGATTTTGGCTGCAACTACGATGTGCTTATGTGCCATTGGGCAACTGTATCGTAGAGAGAAGCTATCGTAGCATAAAGAGGATCGCAGCCATGAAGCAGTGCACCATCTCAGAGGATGTGTATTGGTACATCACGCCGAAGGATGGACCGCGCCGGCGAACGCTATCTACCAGTATCAGGTTCGTGAAAAGGGAATTTGCTCTGTCAGAACAACCAACGAAGAAGAGAAGGGATCGTACGCTAAAGGAGACCATACCTGGGTGAAACCACCAGGAAGCCGGTGCAATATCAAATACAAATGTGGTCAGGTGGCAAATGTGTTGAGTAAGCAGTCTGTCCTGGTTGATGGAGTCTCCCATCACGTGTTCCATGCCATGACCAGTTCATCAACTGAAGAGAACGGACGGAAAAGTCCACGTCTTGTTTGTACCTAGTTAAATCTACCAAGTACCCCCGTTAGTAGTCTACCCGCTGACGCCATGGAAGCCAGCAGTTCAGAGGCAGATGACAGCTCTGCTGATGAAAGGTCGTCTGAGGACAAGGCTCCCGTCGCACCACTTAGGAGGAGTACCCGGCGTAAAAAAACAACCCAGCATTGCACTTTATGCGACCAAGAATGTGAAAGAAGACGTTCCACCAGGAACTTTTCTCCAAGCTGCTAGGGGGGATACCCAATCATGGAAAAATAGAACTCCTTCCACTGCAAGGTTGAATAATTTACCATTAGCAGATGATAGACCGTCAGGGGATAGCTTGCACTACCATACCGTGCAGCACGGCACACAAGTACCTTCCCAGGACAAAATCAACCGAGACAAGTCCCAATAAACACTAGTGATCTGGAGATCGGGGGGCGTGTGTCCTGTTAAATAGATTGTTTTGATTTGTGGTCGGTTCGGAAGAAAAGAGAATTGGGGGATTACACCGGCAACACTGGGGAGGATGGACAGAAGAAAGAAGGGAAGAACGCTGGCTGTGAAAAGTGATAGTTGTCTGCAACGTGAGAAGTTGGGTTGTGTTTATTTTTATTTTTGTTCATCACAACAAAGTCACAATAAAACTAGAATTTTTAAATTTAAATTTCATACAGACTGATTGGGATAAAGCAGTTACAGGGGTTATATAGAACTATCTCCATTAAAAAGCAAAATGTTGTAAAAATTTGAATCTTTAATAAATTCTCCAAAAATTGCTTCCTTTTGCCCATAATTACTTGGTTAGAAAAATACAAAATGCCATAAGTTCTAAATTTAGCACTTTATGGTGATGTCAAAGTGTCTGGAACTTAGCATCCACACTTTCTCCCTGACAAAAAACATCAGACATTATATTGAAAAAGAACAAAAGGTTTTCTCTTCCTGAAATTCAACATTAATGATTCATTTCCCATTCTCAATGAAATACTTTTGAGAATTAAAAAATAATATATTCTCAATAAGATTAATAAAATTAATAGATGTGAAATTTACCATTTTCCCATTTCACAGACAAACATCTTTTATTCACTCAAGTACACATCCTTAATGGATCTTTTTTCTGCTGAAATGTTTGCTATTATTTCAATTCAATAGAGAAAATAATTAAATTACAAAAAGTAAACAAATGACAACTCTAATATAATAAATTGGTAATTATTGGTTATTCTATAATAAACCTCTTTATTATTATTATTACAAATACTTCTTATAGAAAATAAATTTGCATGATCTGAATGAAATAAAAGTCTTTTAGAAAATTTTCTTTTTTACTAAGTATTAAACGTTATTTTCAGTTTTCTCATTGGGAATATATTATTGACTTTGAAAAAAATGCAGAGTATAAATATATTTGAGAAAACAAAGTTTTTGATTTTCAGCAATACACATTTTAATTAGTAATGAATACAAGTTTCTAATTATATATATTCTCTACTTTGGCAAAAATATTGCAATTTTGCAACAAAAACTACTTTAAAATTTCAAATATCATGTATTATTAGTTTTCAGGAGAGTGTTTTTTTTAGTTTCCTCTATCATAAATGGTATTTCAAGACAAATGCTGTTAAGGGTTTAAAATATAAAATATGCTTCCAATAATAGGATTTCTAAGTATCTGGATAAAATCAAGTTCCATTATATTGCCCAATGGATTGTTGTCCAATGGATTGTTCCAGTAATCTTCTTTGCTCAACTTTTTAGTGAAAAATATAATTCTTATTTAATAGTTTATTTGATAACATGTAAAAGTTCTTACCTTGGCCTTTTTAAAGAATTCGTGTTTTAAAAGTTGCTTGGCAGTTGGCCTAAAAAGATCAATAAAAAATTGCTTATAAACAAATAAATAGATAAACATTAACAAATAAATAGAAATAGATACAAACAGATAAAAGTTAAAGGATTATTATCATTATTATTTTTATTATTACTAACTTGTGTATTTACTTCTTTCAGGTTTTGTTCATTGTTTGTGGACAATAAACTACTAAACAAATAGAATGAATTCTTATTCATGAACAAGATTCACAGAAAAGACAACAATTGAGCTAACATGCCTGCCGTATGGTGCGCCTTCTCTGCATCATTCCAGACCATGTCGCAGCTATTGTGGCAGCACTCCTTACAACCCATGGCGCCATACACACTATTGGTGCCTCCACTCATACAGTCAGGGTTGAGAAAGTGAAACGGCCCACTATAACCGCCGCCGGTATCAGCGAAGACTGGGCCTACTTTCAATCATGCTCGGCCGATTATGTGGCCGCCACAAAGATATGCGGACGCGAAGAGGTGATCCAACTACTGAAATGCTGTGACGGGCCACTACACAGGGATCTTACTCGTACATCAGGTGGTAAACTAATGAATAAACGCATGGATAAGATAACGTGTGTGTAATAAGCATAGTTGAATAAGAGAAGACGATAAAAGAGTAGCCTTTGATAAAGGTTTTATCTACTTAAAAATACACATATTGTTTTGTTGAAACAGAGTTGATGAATGAATGGCAGAACACCGACTTATTCCAAGGGAGATAATCATGAATATAGTTCGAATTATAACATTTTCTCCTTCAACGATTTATGTATGGGGTGATGAAAATAAAATAAATTAGACAGTCCAGCAGTATTAAGTTACAAAGTCTTTATATTTGCTAGGGAATCGTTGCACTCTAGACAACTTCCACATTGATTCAAAGTGATATTGATCCCCAGTATCAGTATCTATGGAGGTGTGAGTTTCTTCAAGGTCGGGCAATGGATTCTTTTCCTCCTCATGGACAATATTTTCATTAGTAGATGACTCATTAAAAGCTTCTGATCTTACAGGGTTGTTATCATTACTAGGGTTTTCTTCGTTTGAGGAGTTCGGAGCCAAATCTCGCACGTTGACAGTAGTTTCGGCACCAGAAGGTAGTCATACATAAGTATAGTGGGGGTTGACGTCTATTAGAGTAGCAGGGGTTAGAGGAGGGTTGTGCTTACTAGATTTTGTGTGGTTTCTGACATATATTGGACCCGGTTTAGCCCAAGAAGAAATTGAAATTCCAGAAGTAGATTTACGGCTATATTTAAATAGTTTGTCATGAGGAGTTACATTAGTGGCGGTGCCCGGTGCAGAGTAATGATCTAATTGAGGGGAGGGCATCGGGTGGTATATCTTCTCAATAGGGCAGTTTCATGTTACTAGAATGTAATGTTGTTTGGATGGCCTTCCATAAAGCACTGTTGAGTTTCCCTACCTGCCCATTACCTTCTGGGTGATATCTACTTGTTTTAGAAGTAGCAATCCGGCTACATTGTTGTTTTCATAGCTTATCGAATGTTTTTCTGCTTGTTCCAGTGATCTGGCCATTGCGTAGGTCTCTTGTAAAGTTAGAAAAGGTTTTTCCAGTATTTGTTGTTGAATGGAGGAGGAAGAGATGCCACTAATAAATGCTTCCCAGATGTATTGTTTTTTTATTTTCTTCAGCGGTGATTTGAATTCGCATGATTTGGCGAGAACTTCTAATTGTTGCATGAAAGTGTCGATGGTCTGTGCTGGTTGATATTTGTTCGTTATTAATTGATGTCTATTGTATACAACGTTTTCTGGTTAAAAATAAGCAGCGTCTAAAGCTTGTAATGCACTATCATAGTCCGTAGTATCACTTATTATTTCAAATACAGTAGCTGTAACAGAATTAATTAATGTGAAAAAGTTTTGGGGGTTATTTTCAATTTCACCATTTTTTATAGTGCGTATGTAGATTTGAAAAGATGATTTCCAATGCCTGTATATTTTTCCGAATTCGGAGCAGTAGGTTCCACGTTGAATTGATCAGGATGTAATAGCCTATCCATTTTTTTTACGTAGATAAAATTGTAATGAATTGCAAAGAGGAATGAAATAAGATAATAGAGTAGCCCTTGGTATAATTGTAATAGATAGAAAAGGGGAAAGAAGGAAAACAGAGTAGCCTTTGATTAAGGTTTATCTACTTAAAAATACACGTATTGATTTGTTGACATAGTTGAATGAATAGCAGAGCGCTAAATTTGGTCAAAGGGAGATAATCATGAAAATAGTTCGAATCCTAACAACTATAGAATTCTTTATTTTGTTTATTAATGCTATCGCTTCACCCAAAGAATTTATCAGGGTTTCTATATCTATAATTTATTTTAATGAATTTCTTTTTGGATATGCATATTATAATTTAACTAATTTTCCAAACAGAAATCTGCAGAGTTAAAGCTTGAATTTCTTTTTCTATACTAATATACATTTTCAAATCTCTGTCAGTCCATATCATTCATTTTCATAATCTCTTCAGTTCTTACTAGTTATGAATTAGATAGTATTATTGATATTAAAATAGATTTTAAAATTGCTTTGCATTGGTCTTTGTTTACAAAAGGAAAATATTTCCTGCATTAAATGATGAATATTGATATGCTATAAAGCAAAGAAACCTAAAACTTAATAAATATCTAAATGAAATCAAACAGAAAGAATCTTACTGGTAAAACTGGAACCAATTCAGGTAAACTACTTCTCAAATAACTGTAATGTCGCCAAATATAATCATGAAACATTGGTAACATTGTTGGACTGGATTCAGAAGCATTAAACACAAGCAAAAGAACACTAATATTTGAATACAGAATTAAGGAAGTAAAAAATTCACAAATATAAAAACATGTAGTACATATAATGACAGCAATAGCATTCTTTTAAGGATTCAAGTTATCAGTGGATTCATATGATTGAAATAATTTACAACAGTACCATTGATTTTTTTGATATTTTTCAAAAGGAAGAGATCAGCATATGTATTAGATATTGTATCATATTATTTATACTATTTTCTATTCCATTCTTATTGGATTAGACCAAATATTGTAAAATTAATTTCTTGCAACTCTTATTAAGACTAACTAAAGATTACTAAGAAGTAGTCGATTAAGTAGTTGATAAAAAAGAATAGAAAAACATATATTTTTCATTGTGTATATAGAATATATATATATTATAGAATTTTACAAGTAAAATATTAAGTCACAACAAAAAAAATAATTAGGGAGGGTGATTTAAAAAATTAAGAATATTAGCAACAGAATTTGGGGAAGGTGCACACAGGTAAAATCAATTCCTTGTATTTTATGATAAGATTTGAATGAAGCCACCAAAAACAATCAGTAAAGACAATTTTCTTCAAGTAATATAGATATTAAAACATGAGAAAATAATATTAAGTATGATACTAAAGTTGGAAATCTAAAAAAAACATTTAAGAAAAAGGATATAAGCAGGATCATCCATATCAGGTTCTGGAGTTGAGAAATACGGTTGAATACATAATAAATCTGGAATAAGGGATAATGTTAAGTTGGGCACTTTATGACCAAGTTTCTTCATACATCTGAAAGAAAAAAAATTAATCAGAATAAAATATTCCTTTTGAATAAAAATGACATTAATTAATATACACGCTATTTTATCGAATTCTTTCGAATAATAAATTATTCAAACTGTTAATAGGGAATTCATAAGTTTATCAGAATTAAAACCTGCAAGTTGATCGTTAAAAGTTTCATAATCGATAGAAAATATTTGGTTTAATCTCAAGCTGAAACCAGATCAAACACAAACTTGAACTACTAAGTTATATGAATACAGTGAATTATTTTATTAAAATGAAGTAATTCTACTAAAAATATCAATAAATTATACAATATAATTTTAAAGGTAGTCTTAAAAGTTGTCTTAACTATTTTTACTATTTGATGTTGAATTAGGTCTAAAATGAAGTAAAATAAACAAATTTATTACACTATTATCTAGTTTAACCAAAATAAAAATGTGTAGCAGGATTATTTTATTTCAGAAAGCTGACTTATATATACTTCATTAGTTTTAAAATGTTCATGAAAATTAAATAAATGGTCTAACCTCCAAATAGATAATCTGTCTGGTGGATATCTCTTCAAATTATCAAGTAATCGCATTATACATTGATTTAAACAGGAACTTGTAGCTAGATTTATGTTACCAAGCATTTCCCGTAAGGCTTCCCGTATTGTAAAGTTAAAATCCTAAAATCAAAAGAAAGACAAAGCATTATTTTTCAAACATAATAGGACGTATAAGGAGATATCTATTAATTAATGCTGACATTTTAGAAAAATAATGAATTAAGAGAAAATAGATTTCCTGTTAAACTAGGAATACATTGAAGTACCTGCAGGACACCAAGAACAACTTCTAGCTGATCTTCTCTCAAAATAACATGGGTACTGATTTTCTGCATACTGTTTATTGCATTTAGTCGCACCATTTCAATTTCATCATTAAACATATCAATAAGACTGTCTTGGGCCATTCGAGCAAAACTTGGTGAGTGAGTAGACAATTCACATAAAGAGTCCAATGCTGCATTGCGCACTTCTGCAATGAAAGTATTTCATCATTAATTTAAAAAGAAAAAAAACAAGATGTTGTTTCAATGTAATTTCAAATTAAGAAGATAATACTGATGGCAGACCAGAAAATTTTAAAGTACAACAGTAAATTGAATATAATGAAGTTACAAAAAAAAAAGCACATGCCTAAATATTCATCTTCAAGTCCATGAATAAATGCACCACAAGCACCACTGTTCATCAAACTGACATTATCAGGATCAACTTCCTCATTTGGAGCATCATCACCAAATTTTTGTCCAGTAGACCATTCCCCGGACATATAATTTTCACGGGCACGTTCATGAGCAGTTCGCTTTCTCTGAAAAGAAAAGCAGTTATACATATACATGTGTATATATATGTAGAAAAAAAGGAAAAAGAACGAAAAAAATGATTGGCAAAATTTATGTTTATCAGCTATTATAGTTAATTTTCTAGTAATTTTGAAATAGTTTTTTTCTTCATCATTGTTATTATTTGTTGTAGCAATCAAGTGGAGTTGTGTAACTAAGAGTTGAGTCTCTAAGCTTTCCTATATTTTACTTACACTGTAAGAGTTTTTCAGTTTAAAATATAAAGAAATATTAATAGAAGTTCAAGTTTTTAGCTTAGCTAGCATTTTGGTTAATATCATAAGGAATTCACATTAAAGTAAAAACATCAAAGAAAAAAGATATATATGAAAAATCAAGAAATTTATAAGTCATCAATTATAATATTCCTTTCAAAAATTAATTTTCATCAATAAGAAATATTACGTTGTGTTAACAATACAAAGAGATGTTTTAAAAACTGAGAATTTTCATCTTTTCTTATGTATAGTATTGGAAAACCTAAAAACATTTCTTACTAACATTTTGTTGTTTTTGTTGAATTCATAGTTAATGAATAAAATATCATTTAAATTCAACTTACCCTCATATTTGACATCAACTTTTTGTCTAATGTTTGTTCCAAAAATCTAGGGCTTACTAGATGAAGAGATCCCTAAGTAAAGAAAAAATCTAAGCTATATAAAAAAATCTGTAAACTGTTTAATGATATGAAATGGTTAAGCAACAACAAAATCAAGAGGAACTAATTGAAATATAATTTTAACTATACAACTGATAAAAATAAGGTGTTGAAAAGTAGTTATTTCTTTTTTAAATCAATTTAATGAAAATTTAATACAAACACACCTGTAAAATGGAAAAATTATTTATAACTAGACACTACTTTTATGGATTATCTGATATATTTTAAGTTCAACTAAACTCTTCCCATAATAAACATATTTCATCTTTAAAAAGATTTTAAGCCTCCTTTCAATACTAAGTAATAAGTAATGTTTTCATCTAAAAAAATATAAAATAGGTGTTTCAGTTAATTCTTTTAACACTCAGCAGAGCTGGGACTACCGATTGACATTCGGTAGATCGGTACTACCGGCGGTAGATTTCTGCTACCGATACCGATCATTCGGTATTTTGAAAAAACTACCGAATACCGCTACCGATTGTCAATCGGT
>JAYKTE010063448.1:0-14528 GCA_036873565.1 Xipholeptos notoides
TATTAAATTTACTTTGAAATTAATTATATGAAAAAAATATGCAATATTTAAAGGTAAAATTAATGCCATTATTTTTAATGGGCATCATACTAGATTAAATATGTTTGTTTTGTTCATTAATGTATGAAATTTAGTTTGAAATGAATTATCTGTAAAAAAAAAATTCAACATTTAAAGGTAAAATTTATTGAATTATTTTTAAACTCTGTTTTTAGTGATAAATGATTTCAAAATCAATTTTCAGTCCTAAATTTGGTTTATATTTTCTAAGCATTTTTGCTTTCATTATTTTTTAATTTAATTTTTTTATTTGCAGATGGTTTGTCTTTTTTTTTTTGTTTTTGGTAAATGATGAAATTTTCTTTTTGTTTTTCAGATTTTAAATCTTGATTTGAAATTGAATAAAATCTTTTTGACAAGTAAAAGATCATTAGTGAAAAGTTTGCTCCCTATTGTATGGAGATTTGATCAAATCAAAGAAGAAATGGTGATTCAGGGATATGTCAAATTTCTAAATAAAAATGGATTATTGATTGGCTTTTATGGTGACCTCACAGTAAGTTAAAGACTTCTTTTTTTCCTATTATCAATTTGCCCTTTACGTCAATTATAGACTTTACCTCTTATTTCAATGAATGGCTCTCTGAACAAACGATACAAGTGAGAAGTTCTTCTAAATGGAATTGCACTTTTACAGAGGCTAATAGCAAAAGACAACATGCAAATATTTGCTTTGAACCTGATTGAATAACTTACTGGGTAGTGGAATTATTATTGACCATATAAGAAGATTCATTCCTACAGTTCTTTGTCCTACAGGGTGTCAAGCCAACCTCCCAACCACTAAAGAGGTTGCAGTTAGTTTTAATTGGACTATACAAAAGTACATTTACATTTACTATTATTACTTAGTGTAAGTCATCTGGCTTCTGTTTGTGTATTTATATATATATATATATATATAAGGAAAAGACAATTTATAGAGTTGTTGCTATAGTTTGAAACAAAATAAGAGGGTGTGAACGGCGGGTGTTCGGTGCCTTAAAACCAATCTTCAGAAGGCAACCTCTGGGGTTGGGGCCACTTGTGAATTCCAAATTCCCAAGAAACTCATAAATTTGAGCAGGCTGTTGGCTCTGTTGCCATTCAGTGGGGCCTTGACGCGCAATGCAGCAAACACAATTGGAGCCAGCTCAACCCACTTTGAGTGAATATCACTTAAAGAAAAGAGGAAGATATATAGTTGTAGACCATAAAGTAAAAGAAATAGGATAAAAACTTGCAGGACTTATTAATATTATTAATATATAAAAAATAGAATAGAGTTAAAAATTTCTTTTGATTCAAAAATGTTTATTTTAAATACTAACTGCTGTTTATGAAATCAAACACAAGTTAGAACAAACTAAAGCTATATTAAGCAAAACTACATCTGGAAGAAGGCATTCTTAAAACATTTAGGAGCAAGGGAGGCTAAATCAGACTTTAATATTAGAGAATTTGCATATCATTTTACAGAAGATTTTTCTTTTGTTTGGGACTATTTCAAATATTGATAACCTTCATAATTTTTAACCCGAAACTATTTTCTAAAATTGACCCTACACTAACTTAAATTTTAAAACTATAAAAATTTTAATTACTAAAAATCCGATTACTACTATCACTTGATGTTATCCAATAATGGTGCCCTGCTGATTTATTCCCTCTAATAGTTTAAATGTCTAGATTAATTTTGTCATCTTAAAGAGATGATCATGTACCTGCAAAATTCCCTTTGATGATATTCTTATATTTCAGTTTTGACTTATAGGCCATATTGTAACTGGGGGATCAAAAGCAGTGGGTGTAATTTCTTGGAAAAAATGTACATAAAATCATGGGAAATTTTTCTGTAACTTTCAAGCAAAATTTGGTTGCATCAATTAATTTGTTATATCAATCTTAATTCACAAATTAAATGCTGACTTTGGCTAGCTTCGTTCCAAAATCTGACCAATTAAAATTCACCTTATTAAATTCTAACAAATGTGCAACATTTGCACTTGGGGAAAAATGACATGGTATTCAAAGGTGGATTGGTATTTGTTGCCTATTTTTTTCTTCCCTTCCTGAGAGTAAAAAAATCTGTTTTGGCCGATTGCTATGCTCCAAGTTGATGTTAGCCAAAAATGTCATTCGTGTCAATTAAACATAAATTTTCTTTTATTCAAGATATTTATGATTTTGAATTTTAACTTTCAGGCCTGGCTTCCCAAAAAGTTTTTACGCTTAGATTTTAATACTTTACCCGCTTCAGTCTATAAAATTGGACAATTGATCAAATGTAAAGTCTTCAAAGTCATCCCTGAAGATGAGAAATTTCTATTATCAATACAAGTAAGTTAAAATAATTTGTATTACTTAAAATATAACTTACCTGACAGAAATTAATGGCCAATTACAAAAAAAATCATGATAATTAACTTATTTTTTACTGAGTTACCCGGCATCAACTAATTTTATGGTAAATATTTGTTCATATATGAAGAAAATTGTTTATTTTATATAAAAAATGGTCTTATTGATGCAAACCCTACATGTGCAAATATTAAATATCCTGATGGTGAAGAGTCCAGAGTATCTATGAATGACTTAATCCCATTCCTAGCATCTTGTGAAAATATTACCAGTCTCAATTATGTGTCACCTGGAAATAATACAACACTAGATAAAACCTTAGACTTCCCCTGGATCACCAAAAGCTGACACTGAACCTGGTACCCAATCATGGGACAAGAGGATATATATCTTTTCAAGCATCAACCCAAGTTAGGCACAAGGCCAGTTCTACGTGCTCATTACATCTCCAAACTTTTGGTAATCAGTGTTGTCCTTCACCTAGATGAGAAGTTACTCTTCATGAGTTGATGAGTCTCATCTACTCGGAATTTTGGAATCAGTGTTATCCTTACACCTAGCTGAGTTACTCTTCCGAGTTAACGAGCCTCATCTACCTGAGACTGAATGTAATTGTTTTGACTAGGATTTGAAACTGTGTAATACAATTCCAGAGTCCAAGCTTTTACCACTCTTTTACCTTTGCTGCGAATGCTACTGGTGGTGCTAAGGATGGCAGTACCATCTTAGTTACCGAAACTGTGTTATTACCATTATTTGGTAACTGATGGGGACAGTGTAAAGAATGTGAAATCATACGGTGTATGTAGAAAATCATGGGTTCAGAGTCTCTTGTTTAAAATGTATCCAATTTAAAAATTTTGTCTCTGAAAACTAATTGTTTCTAATTTTAGATTGATATTTTTATGGAAAGATTATTTATATTTTAGGAGATAGACAACCAGCCTCTGAATTTGAAAAAAGTTGAAGATATTCCTGCCCCAGAAGTGGGAAAGGTAAGAAAAAGATTTATGAGTTTTATTTCTTTTGAAAAATTTTTTTTTTTTAATCATGATTCAAAAAGCTAAAAAGATAATTGTTTTTCTTCAAAGAAATGTTGCAAATGTTTTTACAGGTTGAGACACTGGATATCAATTGGCAATAGGCTAAATGCTGTTAGCATTTGCATTTAGATCTAGTAGTTATAGATTCAAACTTTGTCACATTTTTGAAAATATTACTAGTCTGAATTATGTGTCACCTACAAATTATCAGATACAAGCAGGGTTTGCACACATGCTTGAAAAAGGCTTGAATTTTGACCTTTGTCTTGAAATGGCCTTATTTTTATTATTACTTTGAAAAGACCTTGAAGATATGGAAAATGTCTTGAAAAGGACTTGAAAATAGTATTCTTTATGTCAGTAAAAATTTGTGTCGAAATATTAAAAATAAAATTGAAATAAATACATTCTTCTGAAATTGCATTGTATTATTATTTCCTGCATTGCAGATACAAGAATTATGTATATCACTAAACTATCCAGTGTTATCCAAATACATTACAGATGCAGTCAAAGTGAAATTTTCATTTTGTCAATTACTAAGCTTTCTACTTTATTATATCAAATTTTGTTATGAAAACTTGAATTTAGTCTGGAAAAGGTTTTGAAAAAGTCCTAAAAAATGGGAATTTAAAATCTATGAAACCTGACCAGATAAAACCAGTAAACCTTAGACTTCCCTGGAATCATCAAAAGCTGACACCAAAGAGATCTAACCATATCTCAAGACCACCAGGATGCTATGGGATATGTTTAACTGAATTATTACTCTGTTATTACATTTTCTAACTTTTTCATTAAAGATATTTTCTTAGAAGAGAAGGATGGTATAAAATCGTACATAGGAACTAGTATAAAAATCTGATTGTCTTCCAAACTATATTTTTATGTGTAAAAGAAAATGAGCAGTTTTTTTGGGGAATTCATACTGAATACAATAAAAATCACTGCATATATATAGCCTATGTTACACCCTCGGATCAAGTGACCCTTGTTGACTAAACATCGGGTCAATTGGTAAGTTAAAATCCAAGTTAAATTCCAAAATTAGAGCTCTAAAAAACCTGAAAATCCTAATGAAAAAATCCAAAATAGAACCCTATAAAAAGGATCTGGTCCTTACACTAGTAACTTGGTATGTCACTTGTGGTGTCCTGTTAAATAGATTGTTTTGATTTTCGGAAGAAAAGGGAAGTAGGGGATTTACACCGGCAACATGGGGGAGGACAGACAGAAAAAAGAAGGGACGAACGCTGGTTGTGAAGTCAGATTGTCATCTGCAACGTTGGAAGTTGGGTTGTGTTTGTTTATTTTTGTTTATCACAACATCACTTGCCAAAGTTGCTTGAATGGGAGAGTAACAATTATGTCATAGATATGGACAATATGTAAACTTATAGGGAGATAAATATGTTAATGAACAGATATAATTAAAAGCCCTGTTTAAAGTAAATCTAATTTAAGAATTTGCTTATTATTTTGTCTCTGAAAACTTATTGTTTCAATTTTTAGATTGGTATTTTTATTTATATTATATATATGTTTATTTATGTTTCAGGAGATTAAGAAAAAGGTTAAAAAAGAAAAAAAAGATATTCCTGCTCCAGAAGTGGGAGAGGTAAGAAAAGGATTTATGAGTTTTATTTCTTTGGGACAACTTTTTTTTTTTAACGATAATTTACAAAGCTTCTTTTGTTCAATTAAAAATCGTTTTTCTTCAAAGAAATGTTGCAAATGTTTTTACAGATTGGTACAGTGAATATTAATGAGCAATAGGCTAAATTCTGTTAGCATTTTCATTTACATCTAGTGGTTATAAGTTCAACATTTATTTGTAGCAATTTTTAGAATATAATATTACCAGTTTGAATTATGTGACATGTGTAAATAATACATCAACTTAAACCTGTGAACTTTGAACTTGCCTTGGGTCACCAAAAGCTGACACTGAACCTGGTACCCAATTCAACATCCAAAGTTCTAACCATATCAAAATATGTTATGGTATATATATATATATATATATATACTCAAAACCCTGAACTCCAATATCAGGAGGTTGGTCAGGAGATGGAAAGGGATCCTTCTAAAAAATACTTTAACGAAAGACTTTGCTCAAGTTTTGTCTAAAGAACTTCTCCTGCTCAAATATGCATGTGTGTGTATATATATATATATATATATATATATGAATTATGACTCTCTTATAACATTTTCTAATTTTTTCATAGCCGTGGCCTTGAAAATAAAATTTGATAGTGTAAAGTTGTTAAAATGATATACTACCTACAGAACGAGCTAACTCACCATTGGTTCATTTGACTCATGTCACAGTGCATCATTTATAGTTTATTAATCCCTTGTTGGCAGTCTGTTATTCTGTGAATAAAAAAACCCCACAAAACCTTGAAACTAATTCAACTGCACAAAACAGTAAAATATGGTACTCACTAATTCAGCTATTTTCTAAAATTCCATAGATGCCATTATTTTAAAAGATAAATTATTTTTCTTTTTCAGCTGACAAAATGTGTTCTCCATAAGAAAACAGATAAAAGCTTCAGCGTCTTTCTAATTCCATCCCAAAAACCTGCCTTAATTCCCAAGATGCACTTGTCTGATTCTTTGGAAATGTGTGAAAAAATGTGGAACAGTTACCAACCCGGACTAATTTTGAATGTTATTATCTTTGAAAAAACAAATACTTTTATTGTATCCTTTAAGAAATATGTATTAATGGAATCCTTTTTTATTTTCAGTTATTAACTTTATTTTAGTATAATACTTATATCATTTATTGATTTGTATAACACTTTGAATGATTAGAGCATTTAATGTCATTTTAAGTTAATTTTTTTACATATATTAGAAGCAGTTTATATGCTAATTTTTTAATTATTATAGTAGTTATTTGTGAAGATCAATTGGTGTTAAAAGACTGATAGGTTTTAAACAGTTTTGATTATTTAAAAAAAATTTAATTGAAAATCTTGATTATTTTTTTTTTTTTTCAATGAAGTTTTAAGAACAAATGCGAATTAAGTTAAACTTCAGACTAAAGAATATATGTAAAAACATCAAGATTTATTAAAAAAAATTGCTGACACTAGTGTAAGAGCTGTGGGTCGCAAGTTCTCACAACTCTACTGTTGGCTCTGCAGGCATAAGCCCTTGTCAGCCCTTTATCTCGACACATTCAGTTGGTCTTTACGGTTCGAGGTAAGACGCAAGTAACACCTGTACTTTTAGTTCGTAGTGACCTTCTAGATGGGTTGCCTACCACAGCTTAGAGGGTCCCATCCACATTCACTATCTGATCCATAGCTGGAGAGAAATGGGGATTCATACCTTTTCCAAGGGTATTAGTCTACAAGTGAATATGACAGAACGACCAGGATTTAAACAAGCTTACTGCAAATCTGGAGTTCAAACGCCTAACCACTGTCCCAAGTGGCTTCCCAATAATGGAACAGAATTTTATCTTGTAAAAACTCTTCCCTTTTCTCTCATTATTCAAATTATTTGGACTTGTATTCTTACCTTCATTCTTGTAACATTTCAGCTAACGTGCCTATTGGTCTACTTCAGGTATTAATCAAATTCTGGTGCCTTCTTAGAATTGCAAACTCTTTATTCAATCCACAGGTGTAGACTGCCCACATTCCGTAAGCATTATCAGCTACTCTATCAATCTATATTAAGTATTCTCTGCAGTCAGGATTGAACCTCTAATCTTCAAAGTTTGAATAATCAAAATAATCAAAACTAACTAATCTCCTAAATTCTGCCCATCCTCCATTTTCATTTTGAATTTTGTTTTCCCTTAACTCTTAAAAGGTTGCCAGCCATAAAAATTCTCTTCTTAAAGCTTCCGAAAATCAGACAATTGTGCATTCATTTGATGAATTAAAGGTGAAACATGTTTTATTTTTTTTACTTTTATTTTTTTTTCATTTTTATAAGAACAAACCTTTTAGTATTTTGTTACAATTTATTTTCTTTCTCTATCTTTATTTTTTACTACTGTGTATATCAGTTAAATACATTAGGTTTTAATATCACAAAAGTTGATAAAATAGTCTGAAAATATATATATATATATAAGGAAAAATGGAAAATCAATTCTGACAATGTGTAACAAAAATAAGTTAACTGAAATGCTATAGTATCGGGCTAATACATCTATATGGATGTTCTGTTGTTTTTTCAGAAATTTATTTTGTTTATATATATACTCACACACAATCACATACAAAATCAATGATCTTGGGTGACTACCAGTTTCCCACCTCTATGATCATTAAACCAAAAAGCATTGGCAAGAAAAGTTCAAAACATAATATAAATTTTAAATTCATAAATTGTATTGTCTGGTTTTTATAATACTATATTCTCACACCCAAGTATATGCCATTTACTGAAATACATAGTTTTCTGTGTTTTCTTTTCTTTTTAGGTTGGACAAGTTCTTGTTGGTGTTGTGCAAAATGTTGTAGATTTTGGCATCTTTGTAGAGTTTCCTGGGCGCTTAATAGGTTTAACCAGAAGTCAGGTAAATTCACAGATTTTTCTTTTATTTATTCCTTTATCTTTTTATTTTAATTTAGTATTGTGGATAATGATTTGCCCATTCTGTAAAAAAAAATAACAATGTTCTTTTCATTCCTTTGGTAATTTGAAAAAAAAATGTGAATTATCTTATATTCTTGATTTTATTTTTTGTTTTTTAATGAAAACTAAAAATTCTTTTTATATTTGAAATGAAATAATCTGCATTTTCAAACCTATTATGAAGAAGAGGAATCACTTGATCACTGAGGTTAATTAAAATATTTAAATGCTATTGATTTTACTCAACTCATTCAAAACTCTGTAATGTGTACATATTTATTTTGAGTTCTAACACTAAATAAGAAAAAAAGCTTTAATAAAACATTGATTTTAAGAGATTAATCCAAATTATTTTCATTTTCTAATGTCATAAGAATTTTGTACAATGGCTGTAAAAAAAAAATGTTTTTTTTTTCAGTTCATTACTTACCGTCGAGATTTGGTAATTGATCATTGTTTCAAGCCTGGCGTGACTGTTGAAGCCAAAGTAATTGATGTCAACAAAGAGAAGAAAAGATTTTGTATTTCTTTGATCTTGAAAGATGTTGGAGTTGATCTTAAGTTTGGATTAAAGTCACTTCGAAAAACTTTTAAAGAAGAGGAAGAATTTAAACAGAATTTAATAGAAATAAAAGGTTTGTACCTTTATTATTGTCTATATATATATATATATATATAAACGTATCTTTTGATAACGGTTGTCTGGAATAAGCATCGAATTGACATTACCATTTTTATTGAAATTTTTTTAACGTTACTCCCTAGAACCAAGGAATGTTGTTATGCAATTAAAACAATTACAAATTTAAAAAAGTATTTTTCAAAAAGTCATTCTGTGCTAAACTTTTTTTGTGCGAGCCTGTAGAAAGTGCTAACAAAATCCTTCTCAATAGATTCTATTAAAACTTTACCACAAAGTAAATAAGATTTTATCATCTAAAATTGGAAGAGACTTGATACATGTGTAGCTTAGATTTGCACTTTGTGTCTGCAGTCAGTTTGCTAGAATAGATTTCTGATGGTATCATTTGGCTGTTATCTCAACAAAAGAGTCTCTGATTCACCTCTTTAAGTTTTTCAATGGTTTATTGGTCATATCGCATACACAACTTCCTATAGAATGTTAATCAATTAAATTCTATAGTTGTCTACCTGAAAAGTTTTATCTCAGGGCTATCTGATGTCATGAATAGTATTTTTGATCTGCGACCCTGTAGATCAAAATTTTGATTCTTAAAGCAATTACTATTAATTTTTTCAGGACCAGATTGTCTATTGAAGGACGTGATTGAGGGAAGCATCTGTTCAATCATTGTAAAGTCATTAACTGAAAATGGTGCAAATTGTGAACTTAAAAATGGAGTGAATGGATTTGTGAAAAAAGAACACATGAAAGGTAAAGATAGAATTCATTCTTAAGAAAAATAACAACCAAATGCTCATTCATTCACTCGCTCATATTTTATTTCCAAAAACTTTGTGCTTGTGGTCATCACCCCCAAAAATTCTAGTGATCCACCCAAAACAATATTACTTTCTTGCTTTCTCTCTTTGTCTATTCACTTTTAAAAACCTTTCCCTAATTCACCAAACAATATAACAAATGGTTCATAGGTCGTTAAACACAATCAAACCAAACAACCAAAACAAAATGCCCACTTGAGCTGATTTACTGCCCTAACACAACACCCTTTGTACACTCTGATCCCCTTTTTACTTCCCAAATACAAAACTAACCTACCGACTTTATTGTCCTTGTTTGTAGCACAAAATTAAAACCCAAAATGCAGTTTATCTGATATACCATCCCAAACCAACTTTTACTTTATTTATTGGCTCCAAATAAAAACCCATTATCTATTTCATAGTATGTACCAACTCCTTGAAAAAGAACAAATAAAATGCCTACCCAGTTATTGTGTTTTCTGCCCCTAAATTAAAACCCTGCTCACTCCAATATCATATTTACTACCCCAAAACAAAACCCATACCATCTCACCACCTCAATTCTAAAAAGAATATTACCCACCCAATCCTGTAGACCTCCCTAATTCCACCATCCTCCCAAATCAAAACTTGTTGCTTATTCTACTGTAACAACTTCCTGATGATAAAATCCTCTGCATTCTTCATTCAATTTAAATGCTAAAAACAAACCACACTGTCCAATCCATAATTCTTTATAATCCTTTCAATAACCTACAATCCAATACTGTTTATTGTCCAAGCTGCCCTAGTAATCACGCAACATAAAGATTTATTTGATTTTTATGAAAATTCTTCAGTTACAGAATGGTATGTTTCCCCATTTTCTTTCCAAACATAAAAAACAATTTAACCAATATAAATATGAGTCACAACACAAATGAGTTCTACCTACTTTTACATATCCGTGAAATTTTTGACAGTTTCAGCTAATTTTATATTTTCAATAAAAAAAATAAATCTAGTGCTTACTCCAGCACTTTATTTACAGCCCTAACATAAAAATATATTTCTGTTTACTTCCTATTATTGATTGCTTCCCACTTTAAAAAGTGTTGTATTTGATTTTAACTAAAAAATATGGAATAATTTTCTCGTTATTCATAAAATATTTCTAAAAAGGTTGATATGCTGTAAAACACTAAAAAGCATAAAATACTTATTCAAACAAGGATAAATGATTAACAATTTATTTTTTACATCTCAATTTTTTTTCTATTAATCCTTTGATTAATTCAATCAATTTATTTGAATCAAAAACATAAAAATATAGAAATATATATACAGTGCTGGAGTCATTTTTGTTTTTCCAACCATTTGAGAAAGAGAAAATAATATATTGATAGCCCGTGTAAAACAAAAGAAAAAATAATATGAACACTGAATTACACTTTTATGTGCAGTATCTGGATATGTCCTCAATGCCATTGCTCCAATTAAGGGTATTCAGACCTTGGACTAGCTTTTTAATTGTTTTTTAGCCGGAAAAATACTGGTCAGTGGTCAATTTTTTCATTTTCAAATTTTACCCAGATTGCATTTAACTCTAGCAACCTTCAACCAGTATGAGAACACAAAATTTGCATGGCACCATGATTCAGACCACCAAAATTTGCATATGTGAATTACTGCTTTCCTATATAATAGACTTCCTTAACTACCTTAGTAGCAAGTCCCTGGGGCCCTTGGCAAAGCTGAACAATACTTATAGTATAAATATAGAAAGAATTTAACACTTATTGTTTTTCAGATTATAATCTCAAGCCTGGTTCAATGGTAAAAGGCCTTGTTATTGATATTGACCCTGTTTCTAAATCTGTAGAACTTTGTTTAACGCCTGAAATTCTTTTGTTTGCTCTAAAAAAAGTCAAGAGAACAATTTTGGTGAGTTTTATAATCACAATTCTTCTTCCTCTTATAACTAAAATCTTCTAATGAATACGTTGTAGCTTAACTTGCACCATGTGGCATTCAGTGGCCTGGATGTATAAGACAATATGCTCTTTTGAATTTTACTATAGCAATGGAGTCAATTCTTTCGACACTGAAAAAGGAGATTGCTTGTCCATAATATTTTTGTATCATTTTTACTTTAATAAAATGTTTTTATTAATTATAACTTTTTTTTATTACTTAAATTTTTATTATTCTATCATTTTATTTATATTTAAACCTGAATCAAAATTTGCCAAAGACACTAATGAAAAAATGTTATGTTATTGAATACGATAAAAATAAATAAAAGTAAAAATTTTGTATTTTCATTTAAATAAATTTTATTTTTACTAATTTAAAGTTTTTTTTCCTTTTTTTATTTAAACCAGAATCAGCTTATTTCAAAGACACCAAAGGCGCCAATGGAAAGTGTTGTATTATTGAGTAAACCTGATTATATCTTAGTAATGCTCACTAACAAAGCCAAAGGTCATTTGGCATATTTTTGTCCCAAAATTGTAAGTTAATTAAAATTCCTAATTGAAATCTTTTTTCTTTTGTCTTTTAGAGTTCTGATTAAATATTTAGATTAATTATTAAAAAGCCAATATTAATTTAACATTTTTTTTTATTGTAAGATTTAAAAGTCTTTATAACAATGACCATTTATCATTTGATACATATTATCATGCTCAATATCAATGATAGAGCTGTTATAAACGTGTATATAAATGTGCATGTCTATATATATGTATATATATAAAATGTGTATAGATTATTTTGCAATCTATATACAAGCCTGTTTCTCCATTTATGACTCAGCTTTGAAAATGAGTTTTTCCACTGGGCTAGAATTAAAATTTATACAGCTGTAAGTTGTGATTGGGAAAGGGGGGGGGCTGAAGTAATTCTTGATAAAGGAAAGAAGGGGATTTCAATCTGGGTTTTTGATTAGAAAATTGCTAAAACCAAGTTATAGATATATTGCTATAGAGTGCAACATCAGTAAAACCATTTTAAAACATCAATATTATAAAAGAATAGATTATAAGATATAGAAATTAAAAGGCCATAAGTAACACTCCTTTTCCTTCTCTTATCTATAAAAGTGAGAATGTGTATGTGTGAGGACTAGTCTCTACAAAACTACTCTGCCAATTTTGGGTCTACAAACTTTAGGTATAGCTATCAATTTATATATATATATATATATATATATATATAGATATATAACAGGTTAGGATTGAAAAACTATCACATATTCTTTTTCTACCTATTTGGTCTGAAACATTTATCTCTCCTTTGTATATATAGATATATTCATCCAGGCAGGTGCCTTAGATAAAATTGTTTTTTTAATTTTTATTTTTGTTTCAAAATCAATTTTTGGGGTGGTCCAGTGTTTTTATATAGTCCCCAATTTTCATAAACGTTTTTGGTCATCTACAACCATCCTTGGGGTTGTATTCCATTCTTGGTTTTATTTCAGTAGTTGTTTAAAGTTGTTTTCATGCTTATATACATTTGGTTGTGTTCTTGTTTTTTTGTGTGTGTGTGCATGTATTTGTTGAATAATTTTTTCTTTTTTGTATGATTAATCTTCTTTCTTATATGTGACCTTTTTCTTAGCATCAAAATGATTTTACAAGTGGAGACCGATTCCATATTAATGAAAATCTGGCTGTACAATTTGTAAAGTAAGTAAAATCAATTTGGTTTTGTTTTTCTTCTTTAAATTTAATTTACTTGAAGAAAAATATTCTTTTATTTTTATAAAAATTTTTCTTTCGTAGATCTCATCTATCAAGCAATTTGATTGGTTGAGTCGATAAACACATTTCCTCTTAAATGTGGCATCCTATTGTCTTGATTGTAGCCTCAAATAAAATGTGATATCTTATTATCCATCTTGGGAGTGCTAATTTTTTTTCTAGCTAAAAATTTCGCAAAAGACAAATAAAAAGGCAAAGAGAGGTAGAATCGGCAACACCAGGCCGAGCAAGGCTGGGCAATACTTCTACTTCTAAATAATTAATGGTCACTAAATTCAAATAATATTTTACTGACTGTGTGCACTAATTGTGAATAAACATTGATTTTCTTTTTACTTTATTTTTCCCCAGACACATTGATGGCAGAATGGTAGTGAGACTTCATTCTTCACACAAAAGTTTTAAGAAAATGAAAGTTCCTGAGAAAAAGGAAAAGAAGTCAAAAGAAATGTGAATTTGATTTTCATTCTTATTAAATCATTTATTACTTTGTTTGGATTATTAGTTTTATCTTTATTGTTGCATTAACCATGCATATGGCTTGTCTAAATTTATGAAATGAGTTTGGAATAGTATTATTCAAATTATTTGCACTTCTATTCTCACTTGTTGACATAGAAACTTTAAAATATACATAAATGAATTATATATATTTTCTAACATGTACATAAATTTCCCTCTATCTTGAATTATACATATATATAAGACTATGACTAAATGTAAATTTAGTTTGTTTTATCACAGTATTATATAGATTAGTTCAATAGTATGATCGAATTTGCCTCTCACCCCCTAAAAAATAAAAAATATATGTGTGTGTATATATATATATATATATATATATAATGGACTCTCCCATCAATTTCAACATAGGAGTGTCATCAAACTATGTATGGTCGTCAGTGATATTTGAATTTAAGATTGAATTACTGTGTAAAATTTTATTTTTTGGGTTTTTTTTTCTTCCCTCTTCATTTTAATACAACTCCCTCAATGTTCCGTTGTTTTTTCAAAATTTATTTTTGTTACACTTTGTTGGAATTTTTTTTCCATTTTTCCTAATACACAAATATAATTATTTAATATACATATAGATACATACATACTTTTTATTATAATAAATAAACTATATTTATATAATGGAAATTATATTCATACGGTTTCTTCACTTGTAATAGCATTGGAATATAATTTCCATTGTGTGTATGTGTATGTATATATATATATTAGTCTTCGCACGGAAGTGCGAGACACAAAATGTTTCTTTAATTTGACAGATGTA
>JAYKTE010063559.1:0-14520 GCA_036873565.1 Xipholeptos notoides
TAGGATATATATATATATATATATATATATATATACAGAGAATGGAAAGGGGTGTTTACACTTGTTTTCTCATTTCTCTTTGCACATGAGGAATCTAACTTGTATTTTAAGAGGTATCTTTGTTGTTTGTAGTCAATCAGTGTTTTTCTCATTATTGTGGAATAAGACTGCCCGACATGCTCGTTTTCCGACTAGCAGTGATTCAGAGGTTTTGTTTTTTTTAAGAATTTGGGGAAGGAAGAGGGAGAAGGTAGAAAAGAAGAAAAAGGTAAAGAGGGGGGAAAAAAGAGAAAGCAGGTAAAGAAGAGGAAGAGAATAAAGAAGAAGAAATAGAAAGAAAAAAGAGGAAGAATGTGCAGGAAAGAAAGAGGGCCAAAAAGAAAAGGAAAAAGAAAAAGAAGAAAAGAAGAAAAAGAAAGGAGGTAAAGAAGAAGAAATACAAAGAAAAAAGAGGAAGAAGGTGAAGAAGAAGAGGAAGAATGTGAAGGGGAAGAATGGGAGGAGAAAGGAGAGGAAGAAGGGGAAAAAAAGAGGAAGAGGGTGATGAAGAAGAAGGTGAGGAAGAAGAAGAAGATCGTAAGGAAGTGGGTGAAGAAGAAGAAATAGAAAGAAAAAAGAGGGAGAAGCTAAAAAGAAGACAGAAGAAGCTAAAATAGGAGAAAGAGGAAGAAAGAGAAAGAAAATAAAGAAGAAGAAATAGAAAAAGTGAAGAAGAAGAGGAAGAAAGTAGCGAAGAAGAAGAAAGTGGAAGACGGTAGTGAAGAAGAAGAAGAATAAGGAAAAAGGTAAAAAATAAAAAGAAGAAAACAGAAAGGAGTTAAGAATAAAAAAGAGAGAGTAAAGAAGAAGAAATAGAAAGAAAAAACAGGAAGAAGGGGAAGAAGAAGAGGAAGAAAGTTAGAAAGAAGATGAAAGAGGAAGAAAGTAAGAAAGAAAAAGAAAGAGGAAGAAGGTAAAAAGAAGAAAAGGAAGAAAGAGGGAGAAGGTAAAAAGAAGAAAGAGGAAGGAGGTAAAAAGAAGGTGAAGAAGAAGAAAAGGAAGAAAGGGGGAAGAAGGAGAAAAGGAAGAAAGGGGGAAGAAGGTAAAAAACCTCCAAAAAACAAAGGAGAAAGGATGTGTCTTATTCTCCGTTTCTGTCTTCCTCTTACTCAATTCTTCTCTCTTACTCAATTTCTTTTTCCCCCCCTTCTTTTTTACCTTCTTCTGTTTCTTCCTCCTCTTCTTTTTATTCACTCTTCTTCTTTCTTTATATTTTCCTCTTTTCTTTTTATTTTCGCTTCTTTTCTTTTTATTTTTGCCCTTTTCCTCTCCCTCTTGTAGTTGTCTTTCTTCTTCTTCTTTTTCTTCTTCTTCTTTTCCAAACTTTTCTCCTTCTTTTTCATCTTCATATCCTTTTTCCCCTTCCCAATCCTCAATTTTTTTTCTTCCTCTCCTGTATATTTTAACCTTTTCATTTTATTTTCCATATTTCTTTTCTTCAATTTTCTTTACCCCCTTCTTCTTCCTCCTCCTTCTCTTCCTTTTCTTCCTCCTTCTCTTCCTTTTCTTCCTCCTTCTCTTCCCTTTCTTCCTCCTCCTTCTCTTCCCTTCCTCCTCTTCCCTTCCTCCTTCTCTTCCCTTTCTTCCTCCTCCTTCTCTTCCCTTCCTCTTCTTCCCTTCCTCCTTCTCTTCCCTTTCTTCCTCCTCCTTGTGTTCCCTTTCTTCCTCCTCCTTCTCTTCCCTCTCTTCCTCCTTCTTCTCTTCCCTTTATTCCTCCTTCTTCTCTTTCATTTCTTCCTTCTCTTTCATTTCTTCCTCCTCCTTCCCTTCCCTTTCTTCCTCCTTCTTCTCTTCCCTCTTCTCTTCCCTTTCTTCCTCCTTCTTCTCTCCCCTTTCTTCCTACTTCTTCTTTCCTCTTTCTTCCTCCTTCTCTTTCCTTTCTTCATCTTTGTTTCTTTTCCCACTTCAAAGCCTCTCAGTTTTCTATTATTAACATCTTCAGCTGTTAAAGCTATTATCAGGCCAGGACCACATACATCAAAGACTCATCTAAAATGACAATACATGTTAAACAAACGCACCCTTCGAATGTATTTTCCTACACAAATAGCAGCACTTTGTTAATTTCAAGCTCTTTCACTGTCTTCTTCTTGTTTTTTTCTTTGTGTCTATTTTGTTGCTTTCTTTGTGACCATTTTTTGTTGTTTTTATTGCTATTTTTTGTTGATTTGTTTGTTGATATTTTTGTTTGTTGATATTTTTTGTTGTTTTGTTTGTTGATATTTTTTGCTTTTTTGTTGATATTTTTTGCTTTTTTGTTTGTTGATATTTTTTGTTGTTTTGTTTGTTGATATTTTTTAGCTTTCTTTGTTGCTTTTTCTTTGCTTTTTTAATTGCTATTTTTGTTGCTTCCCTTGTTGATATTTTTGCTTTCTTTGTAGCTCTTTGTTTGTTTCTTTCTTTTGTGCTCTCTTTCTTTTTAGCTTTTTTCTTTTTTGCTTTCTTTGTAGTGATTTTTTTCTTTCATTATAGTTATCTTTTGTTGCCTTTTATGTAGCTAATTTTTGTTTCTTTCTTTGTAGCTATTTTTTGTTGTTTTCTTTGTTACTATTTTTTCTTGCTTTCTTTGTAGCTATCTTTTGTTGTTGATTTTACTATTGTTTCCTTTTTTTTGCTATTTTTCTTTTTTGTTTTTTCTTTTTTTCCTTTTTTGTTGCTATTTTTCCCCTTTTTTCTGCTATTCTTTTTTTGTCGCCATATTTTGCTTTCTTTGTAGATAATTTTGCCTTTTTGTTGCTATTTTTTTTTGCATTTTTTGTAGCGATCTTTTCATTCTCTTCAACTACGTTTTCCTCTTTCTTTGTACCTATTTTGTTAGGGTTTTTTGCTTCTTTTGTAACTATTTTTTGCTACCTTTGCAGGTATACATATATTTTTTATGGCTTTCGTGTTTTTGTAGAGGGGAAGTTACTATCTAAGAGTACAAGTCTAATATCATGTAGGTTATGTTCAGATTTATTGAAGTGTTTAGCTACCATGGAGTAGGATCAGTTAAATTAAAAGTACTTTCTATGGATATTTCAAAGAAATCTAAAATCTACCACATTTCGCCTACATATCTCCCCTCATTACATTTCATGCAGTAAAGATAGTAAATTACGTTTTGACTGCCTTATGTGATGTATATATATATATATTTATATATATATATATATATATGCACATACATACATGTGTGTGTGTGTTAATAAAGCTTGATAAGCAGGGGCGAAGCTGGTTGCTTTTAGGTTTTGTGTAATTCATTTTAACCAAGGCAATGTCTAGTTATGAGTTACACTTGTTTTCTGCTATCAAATATACATACATACATATATATATGTATGGGGAGGTCCACTTTGGGCAGTGGATAGACAGTCGAACTTTGGAATCGTAATACGTAGTTCGAATCCCAGTCGTTCCGTTTACATTCAAATTTGGACCAATAATCTAGGGAAAGGTATGAATCCCCCAAATTCTCTCCAGCTATGGGTTAAATAGTCCTATATTGTGTTTTTTAAATAACTACATGTGAACAAAAAGAATGTTTAGCAAAAAGGATTGTTCTCGGCAAGAAACGACCTAAAAAGGTTGATATGCTGTAAAACACAATCAAGCAAGGAAACACAAACACACACTCACACATATATATATATATATATATATATATTCACTTGCCAACCTTACCTTTTGGCATTGATGATCTCTTTTTTTTAAAAATCTTTCTTAGTGGTAGGAGTGTTGTAAAGAAAGTAAATCTGTTTTTCCACTTAAATACAATATTTTGGCATTTAGATAATAATAAAAAAAGTAGAAATCATTTTGTTCTTTTTAGAAATTTTTCTTTCTTTTCTTTCTTTAATTTTTTTCAACAAACGAAAAATTTTAAAGAAATTTTTAGATTTCAATATTTGTACGAAATTCAAATTAAATAAATAAATGAATAAATATACATTGTCATGTTGAATAAGGGATTCAAAATTAATGAATGAATAATGGATAGAAAAAAATCATGGTTTAAAAAAAATGAAGGAAAGAAAAAGAAGGAACAAATTACAAGTAAATTTTATAGCATTTTTCTAGATAAATTCTATGTTATCTCATTGATTTCATTATGTAAAAATGAACAGGAAAATTGCCATATTTTTTCAAAAAAATCATTTTTGAAAAAATTATTAGCTTTTGTTAAAATATGTATTCATTTATGAAGAAAAACAATGTTTAATGAATATAATCAGGAACAAACTGTTTTTTAATTATTAATTTGATATATTTTATTGTAAGGTTAATTTTATAGGAGGCGGGTTAAAAATTATTTATAATAAAAGGACAATTATTACATTAAAAGTATCTTCCCTCAATATTTAAAAAAAAATAAAATAAATGAAATAAAACCGTCTAAGAAACAAATGAAAATTTTCCTTGGCATAGTTTAGTTTTGTAGCATTGATGGCACTCAAAGTCTCTTCATATGAAAATGCCTATCAGCCTTTTTATGTATGAGAACCTCTAGAGTCTTCGTGGCTATCAGGGGCCTTCCTTCTCTGTTTTTTTGTTTTTTTTCTGAATCCAAGATGCCTACCCAACCCGCTGGTCCCTTTTCGCCTGGGAGCTTTCTATAAAAGGTAGAAACAACGTAGAAAGTAAACAAATCAAAAAATAACAAAAACTAAAAATATTACAATCACTTTAAAAAAAAAAAAAAATCAAAATTAATTTGCTCTTGGCAGACTTTTCTTAGACTGGGTGAAAACCAGCCCTCAGCTAAATCGATCTCATGGGTTTGTGTCCAGAAATGCATGTCCACCGGTCATATTCAAATAGTCTGAATGTGTGTGAGAGAGAGGGAGAGAGAGAGAGAGAGAGAGAGAGAGAGAGAGAGAGTGTCTTTAGAACCTATGTGTTGTAATCAGGAGGATTTGCGGAAATTGACTCCAAATCTGTAATTATCAACTATAAATGCATATATACATATATGGGCAGCGAGGTTGGAGCAATCGAAAAAGCTTTCTCTCTGGATTCATATTACACGAGTTCAAATCCCAGTCAAAACCGTTGCATCCACTTTCAGCTGTCGCAGGCAGATGACGCTCGTTAACTCAGGAGAGTAACTCATCTAGGTGAAGGGCAACACTGATTACAAAAATCCCAGGGATACAATGAGCACATAAAATTGGCTTAGTGTCGAACTTGGGTTGGTGCTCCACCAAGTATATACAAACACGTGTCATTAAATTTAATTTTAGTGTTTTTAAAAAATATTTTCTTTTCAGTTTTTTCTTGTTTTCTAACAAGAGATTTTGTCTTCGGTTCTAGCATTTTTATGTAATCCCCTAGTTTTTGTCCAAATGTTTTCGGTCTTCCTTGACCATCCCCAGGTTGACATTTTTAGTAAGTTTTGTGTTTTAGATTTAGTATATTTAGACCAAATGTCATTATTCATGCAAGCGTTATTAGATATAATTTTTATATTTCTTTTTAATATTTTTTTTTCAATTTTTTCTTGCTTTCTAATGAGAGCTTTTTTCTTGGTTCTAGTGTCTTTATATAACCTCCTAGTCTTTGTCCAAACATTTTTGGTCATCCTTGACCTTTAAAATTATTTATTTTAAAAATTATTTGGAGGGTTCTGTGGCTATTGTCAATTGATATTTTGTTCAATTTTTTATAAGTAAGGCTTCTGGGATTGTAAGTCTTTTATAGCTATTGCATTTTTGTATTATTTTAGTAATGTTGATTAATATTTATTTGTATTCGGCTGTTAATAATACTTGCTTGAATAACGACATTCTGTCTAACTATACTATATATGTATTTATATACAATTTTAGTATAGTATGTACTAGTTGAGCACAAAACCGAGTTAGGAACATGGTTAGTTTAATGCACTTTAATGGCAGATTGTTTCATAGTAAGATTTAAGAATTGCCAGTCTCTCCTCTTTAGGTACCCCCACTTTTTGTGTGCATGACACAGTGGGCTATAAATTTGTCACTACCTTTTAGAATCGATCAGGGAGGGGTTGCCTGGAGTGACAGTCCTCTGTAAGATATGCAGTGGTTATAAAATTTTAAAAACAAACTCAGCACCCAGTAGTAGGTATGATATATACTTAGTCGAGTACCAAACTGAGTGAGTTGCAAAGCCAGTTTTATGTGCCCATAACTTCTCCGACTTTTTGGAATCAGTGTTGTTCACCTAGATGAGTTACTTTCCCTGAATTGACGGTCTCTTATACCCAGGTTTTGGAATCAGTGTTTTTTTTCCTAGATTAGTTACTCTCTTTGATTCGATGGGTCCCATTTACCCAGGTTTTGGAATCAGAGTAATCCTGAGTTACTTCCCAGAGTTAATAAGCCTTTTCTCACCGAGGCAGTTAAAAGTGAACGTTATGGTTTTGACTGGGATTTGAACTCGTAGAATACGTTTACAGAGTCAAAAATTTTATTACACTTCCACCTTCATAGCCTTAATAGCAGGTATGTTAGTATAGATATATACTTGTACTTAGATTTTCACAGGCGCACATAGACATGCACATATGGTATGCGGGTGATGTTGGCAACTATCACATCAGTTCATAGAATTATTAGAAAGAACAGAACGATAGACAGACTAGCAGGCAAAAGGAACCAAAAGAAATTAAGCGAAAAAAAAGAAAGGAAAAAAGAAAAATTAAAAAAAAAAGAAGAATGCAGGAAAGAAAATAAAACAATGAAAGAAAGAGAAAATAAACGAAAGAAAGAAATAGAAAAAAAAAACAAGGTAAGAAAAGACGCAAGAAGGAAAGAATGAATAGACAAAAGAAAGATGGAAAAAAACACAAACAAAATCAAGAAGGGAAGCCTAATATTTCTTGTTCTCAAGTTATTCCATCTTTCAATTGTCATCATCTTGTTCTCTGACAAGATCCATTCAGTCCTGTCTGTCAATGTCATTAATGTGATACTACTCTACACTTGTGAATTTCGAAGTTGAAACTCTCTCTCTCTCTCTCTCTCTTTCTAAGTAATCTCATCTCACTGATTCTCAAGGACAAAAGTAATTAAAAAAGAGTATCCTCATCCTCTCTCTTTTCTCCTTCTTTTTTCCTCTTCTCTATTATGCCTCCACCGAATTACCCCCTCACACACACATATGAGTTACTTCCCTGAGTTAAATCCATTGTAAAGAACAAAAATGTAATTTCATTTAAATTTCATCCTGAATGCTAATTTTAAGCCCTAACTAATTTTATTTGTATTGGTTCTCAAATACATAACATTTTAGTTAAAGATCATTTTAATTGACATAGAAATTCGTCCTGCGACCCATGTTGTACGTTTAATTACATATGTTGGGCCGTGTCACTTATTCCCATAGTATTAATACATGTAAAACCATTTTATTGGTTCTGTAACATCTACGCCTTATGTTAAATTATTTATATGTTGGGTCAATTATTTCCATAGTAAGACATGTAAAACCATTACTTGGTTCTGTGACCTGCATCATATTTTAAATTATTAGTATGTGAGGTCACTTATTCCCATAGTAATAATACATGTATAACCATTTAATTGGTTCTGTGACATCTACACCTTATATTAAATTATTTGTATTTTGGGTCAATTATTTCCATAGTAAGACATGTAAAACCATTACTTGGTTCTGTGACCTGCATCATATTTTAATTTATTAGTATGTGAGGTCGATTATTCCCATAGTAATGCATTTGAAACCACTGTATCACAGTCCAAAAACCTAACTCCTTAAACAGTAACAGCCCTAGGAATTTAATTTGTTCCGGAACGCATGTCAATGTTGAATTATTCATTTTAACATGCTTTCACTATAAATTTTCCTGCAATAAAAAACAAAAACCAAACAAACAAAAAACACATACACAAAAGAAAGAAAGAAAAAAATTTGTTTAACTCCGAAAAAGAAAATTTTTATAAATTATACAGGAAAGTTCTTGAAAGTTCAGGTAGAAGTTAAAAAAAAAAATGTCTTTTAGCTTTTCTTTCTCTCATCAGTCTTTTTCGTGTTTTTTGTCCCCTCACATCAATATAATTTTCTCCTCAACAATTCTTTTTAAAGTTCTGGTGTTCGTCTTTTCTCTTTAATTTTTTTCTTTCCTAACGAAAAGTTCTGTGTACTTACAGTTTTACATTTGCCCTTTTTTTAAAACAAAATTTGTACTTCTCTTTTTTTTCTTCATTATCGTCTTCTTAATAAAAAAAATTTCTTGCAAGTTATTTAACAGGAAAATGCAAGAATTATTTTTTTATCACTCACATTTTCATTTTACTGTCCGCGAGGTCTAGGTGATGTGTCATCTTGCCCAAGGCTTTCTCTCCATTAGGCTAGGATTGGCATGGGGTGGTTTAAGGCCTAATCTTAAAATAGATGACACTTACCTTGCGTTACGGCCCTACATCTTTGTTCAGGGGGAAATGTCCATTTTATTATCACTATCTCTACCTGTCGTTCTGTTGTTTCTTTTCACTGTAAACAAAATGTTTACGAATGACTCAAGAGCAGATAGACGTTGTAAAGATTGTTTTATACAAATGTCTTATTCAGCGGCCGAATTTTCCCTCCACATGCAAACTAAACTACACCTGTCGCTGTTGTTTATATAGTGCCGACTATCCGCAGCTTTTTTTAGCACTGACCACCTTAAGAATGACATTGTCGTCGACCCGTGTCAACATATGATGGTAGGTACAGTGTCATGCAAATTCTTATTATTCAGCATATTCCATGAATGACTTACTGCTCTTTTCATACTACGAACTATTCATTTCTGTTTAATTCTATTTAAGAAGGATTTATATTAGGTTCTCTTAAAAGTTTGTAAACACTTTAAAATTTTACTCACCCAGTAATAACAGAAACAACAAAAATTACCCCCCAAAATAAAGACTATCATTTTCCAAAACTGTTCTGCCATCGATTTGCAAGCTTTTTGGATTTGGTGAAAGTACCAGCTTCCAATCAAAGAATTCTTGACACTCTTCCTCGCGTTTAAGCCTAAAAATTTATAAAAATGTGATTGGCATTTCGTTGCACTTTTAAAAAAATTTTTAATTGATGGGAATTATTCTAATATTATATATATAAAAAAGTGCAACCAAATGTCCATCACATTTTTATAAATTTTTAGACGAAAACAGTATAAATAAATATTTAATAATTTTTAGCCTAAAATAGTAGAAAATACATATTCTAAGAAAATTAGCCAGTTTCTTACTTTTTAAGGTTTAATTGTGGGTAATTTTTTTTCTGTAAAACATTTTGCAAACATTTTTTCTCTTTCAGAAATCTTTTTTCTATGAGAATTTCTTCCTTTCTAAGATTTTATAAGATTGTTTAATTTTCTTTTCAACAAAAACTTACTGATCTTTTTGAAAAAGAAAACATCTCTATGGTTACATAGTTCTACTACAATTCTCAACTTATGAGTCTGGCATTTTTTATCAAGTTTGAGTAGTTAAGTCTGGAAATTTTCTGAAAAATGATGAAAATGAAAATTATGGAAATTATTAATTATTATTAATAATATGATGATGAAATATCATTCGGCAAATATGAGCATAAATTTTATAAGAAAATCAATATTTAAGAATTATATACTTCAAACTTCATTTGAATTGTAAATCTACAAAGAATATGATGATATGATAATAATTTTTAATTTCAAAATTCAAAACTTGACGAGTATAAATTGATCAAAGTTGGCTCAAAGTGTACAAAATTTGACTTTATGGAATAATAGTCTCGCAAAGATTGCTGAGACTTAACAAACATTTTGTAAGTCTCGCAATAACTTGCTCGACTAATATACTTGGTTGAGTACCAAACCAAGAAATGCACAAAGCCAGTTTTAAGTGCTCATCATATTCTTGAGCTTTGTGTAATCAGTCTTGCTCTTCACCAAGATGTGTTACTCTCATTGAATTGATGGACCTCATCGACCCTGGCTTTTCGAATCAGTTTTATCCATACACATATATGAGTTACTCTTCTGAATTAATGAGCCTCATATGTCCAATGGAGCTGGAAGTGAATGTAATGGATTTGACTGGTATTTGAATGTGTAGAATATGATTGCAGTGTTCAAGCTTCTTACCACTTCTCCACCCAACATTGCATATATATATATACACACCCCTACTCACATAATGTGTTAAAATTCTTTGTTCTAGCCTGATGTTCTTCCTAGATCTGATCAGTTTTTCTTTTTCTCACTATAGAATGTTTTTTTCATTGAGTTCTAATATCGATAAAAGTTGATTGAATATTCATTTTTTGTCAGATTCCAATTTTCTCTTACTGCCATTGAATTTTGAGCTTTGCCCCCCATTTTAGCAAAATTGATTGATAAAGAATATTAATAACTAGCAGCATAGCCTGGTGTTGCCTATGCAACTCAGAAAATTTTAGGTATGGCCAAAAATATATATTTAAATCAAATTATAATGTTATGATTAAACATAAAATCTTGCATATTTTATAATAGTGCCAGGCAGCTGTTTCAATCTTATTGGATCTCATCAGTAACACACAATATTACTATTCTATTCAAACCTGCTGAACAGGTTGTGCAGGGACAATGCTCTAAGAAATTGCCCATGATAAAGTTATGTCTTCATAATCATAATGTTCACGGTTTTACTCTTAATGGTAGCGACACTTTTCCTTCTAGAAACTGATTTTTTTATTATTGATTTTTGATACTTATTGAGGATATTCCAAAACAACCCCAATCTAAGAACACTTTCAGAAACATAAAATATAACTGTGTAAATTTTCAAGAAAATTTACCCAGCTGTTTTGGAGTCCATAGCCAACAAACTTAAACAACAAAGTTCCATTTATATATAAGTTTAGCTTTAATTAATTACTTTTAATGTGCCTGTAAATGGTTACAAAAATGGTTAAATTCTAAAGACAGTCTCTCGGTCAGTTTAGGATAAGTTATGCTCAGTTCATTATTTTAGATACACAAAAAATAGGTTTGTTTCGTTTTTTTTTAGAAATAAATTTTAAGGATATTTGGATTCTAATTTTAAAAACAGAAAAAAATTGTTTGTTGTTAGTAAATAAAGAATCTTTATGTGTAAAGCAATAAACATTAACTGCATTTCCTTCATAATCATTCAACAGGTGCCAGTTGATGT
Source organism: Xipholeptos notoides (assembly GCA_036873565.1). Classification (NCBI taxonomy): domain Eukaryota; kingdom Metazoa; phylum Mollusca; class Cephalopoda; family Idiosepiidae; genus Xipholeptos; species Xipholeptos notoides. Next base: position 11,184 of record JAYKTE010063559.1, read on the forward strand.
TGAACAGTTCATTTTTTTCTGCATGGAGGAATTCAATGATGCATCTCTGCTTCAGATGCACATCTTTGACAGGGCGTACTTTCTTAGTCTCACACCATCAATATCTGCAATACAGATATGGAACTCTCGGGTCATAAATACATAAGTTCCATCATCACAACCATGCAATTTACAATCTCCTCTGATCCACATGGACAGAATAAAAAATTTGGAGACATTACTTTAATTTAACTTTAACAAAAAATTTTTTTTATGAAAAAAAACAAAACATTACTGGGAAGATTTCATGCTTCAACTGAAGAAGAGCTAAGGAATAATTGGCTGAATTGTAGTGAATTTAATAAGCATAAAGATGAGTAGGATTGAAACCACTATCTTCAGACAATTCTCACCTAGACAAAACAAGTTGAGATGAGGCTTTATCTACCCAAGCTGACCAGAGGGTTATTGGTCAAAAAGTGGTTCGATAGACAACAACTATAGATAGCAGTGATTGCTGGGGATGCTGTTACAAGACTCAGAATTCCTATCCGAGGTTGCTGTTAATCATCTGACGAAGAGCAGAGGAAACGTTGGCCGAAACATAGTGTAATAACACCTAATCCAAGATGAGGACAACAGTCTACTAATAAAGATCATTACTGAAAACAAGTTGAGATTCACACAAATATCACCTTTTTTAGAGGATTATGATAAAAGAAATTTTTTTGAAAAGATTCTTTTTCTGGTTGTCTTGACATGTTGTTACTAAAGAAAATTTCACGAAAAATGAATAAAGAAATATTTGGAGATTATTTTTCTGGGTTTTTCGAAACCCCTAAAAAAGAAACCCGTAAATTACCAAATTCCTCAGCCTTCAATTTTTTTTCTTCTTTCTCATAGAAAAAACATTTGGTTGCAATATGGAATTAAATATTGTTATCAAATCGATTCATCTATCATTATTTCTTTAGTTTTTTTTTTTTCACTGGATTTGCTTGAAATTACCAAAAAAAACAAAAAAACTCCCAAAACCCAAAAAACAGATTTAGCTATAATATTTTTTATCTGCGATGGATTCCATAGTTAAACAATCCACAGAATTGGATTCTTTCTCTTGTAATGATGGTGTTGATAGTAGGCTTCAAATGATTACCATTTTTTAATTATCATGGCTACCTTCACAATCCTAAAGATGAGGCTTCATCTAAAGTATTGTGCAGGTAACAACCATAAAGATGAGAACAATAGCCTGAAAAATACATGTACAAATTATGATGTCTCTTCTCAACGATTGTGAAGGTAACAATGATTACAATGAGGACAACAGTCTGAAAAATATATGCACCAATCATCAAGCCCCATCTAAAGCATTCTGAAAAATCATAATTTCCTCACCTTTTTACATTAATTAGAGTTATTGCCCAGTCTTGCTCAAGGGACTACCTTGATGCTCCATTTTTTCTCATTTTGATCTGTGTTTTATGAAATGCTAAGATTTTTTTTTTCTAAGAATATTACTGTATCTTTTTGAAAACCTGATGATTTTAGTAAACCCCAATGACCAACTTAGCCCCTACACAGCAGACTCTATGGACCTACAACAATTCAATTTTTCAAGTTTAACCCCTTATTAACTATTTTTTCAGCTCAAAACCAAATCAGATTTTTGCCCAGATCTGAATAGCCCATATATCAAATTTCAAGTCTCTTAAAACAAAATTGCCAGAGTAGTTTGTTAGATACTGTTCCTTAGACATATGAACAATCTCAATTTCATAGATATATAAGTAGTATTGCCCAGCCTTACTCAAGCACAGGAAACGAGTTACTAAGCTAGTTAAAGAAGCCTATTATTTTGGAATGCAGATATGTTTGTAAAGTGGTAAAATTTCAATTCAAACTGAAATTCATGAAATGTATGTTTCCGTTGTGCTATGCAAATTTTGATGGTTTGAATGCCTTGATGTTCATTTTCATGTTGATTCGTGTTTTTTTTGTGATTCCAAACCTTGACTTAGCTATTTTTTCAGCTCAAAATCAATTAGAAAGCCATCTCCAGGTCTGAAGATCCCTTATATCAAATTTCAAGTTTTTAAACCCAAAACTGGCAGAGTAGTTTGGTAGGATTACAATGATCCAATTTTTCACATTTGATCCCTCAGAAGCTGTAAGAGGCATCAGAAAATTACCTGAATAGACTACTGAAGAAGGACTTTGAGGAGGTCTTCCAGGATCGGAAGAGTTGCATAAAGAAGTGTGTAGATGCAGGAGGCCATTATTTTAAAGGGGACAAAGTTTTGTAAGCTAATGAAATTAAATATTATCTCTTCTGACATTTTCTCATTACTTATTCAATATACCTCGTATATGGAACAATTTTCTTAAACAGAATAATGTATCATTTCTCAGCTCATGAAATCTTTGAATTGCTATAAAATATAATAATGTAACCATTTCTTGAAACATTTAGAAGAGATAAAAGCATTGAGGAATATAAAATGTCTATACATATATGGCTCTCATAAAATGTTTCTAGTAATATTTAAAAATTAGAAGACTGTCTTCACATTTATTCTGTCATGTAATATTAGTTCCTATTTCAAAGATAAGACATTCTTATTATTTTTGCACCATAAACAATTACCTTTGACTTTTTACCTTAATATTCTCTTTTGAATAAGTTTTGTTTATGATGTTTGGTTATTATTATTTAGTGAGGTTGACTGAAAAGTTCTAAGTAGATTTAAATATTTAATAAATTCTTTATAATTTTAGGTTAAAAGATTTGTTTATAAATGTATTAGTTAGGAATACATTTGAACAAAGTAACCATCTGGACCATGTGTATATTAACAACAAAAACAAATTGAACAACAAGAATACTGCTTTACCAACCTTTCTTAATGATAATTAGTCATTAATTTCAGTCAAATAAGTAAAAAATTTTAATTTTCATATTTTTTTAACTTTTAATTGCATCTTTATTGTAGGTCAAAATTTTTGTTTCTGAAAAACTTTAGTCAAAAACTATTAAAAAAGTTTTTTTCCTTAAATTATTTTTATCATTTAAAATTTTATTTCTTTTTGTTTTAATGAAGAAGATATATACTTTGAAAATACATTTTTCATGTTTGGCGGTAATTTCAAACATCATAAGTGCAAATTTTATCGGAAATTGAAAAAAATCTTTATTATTATCAATTATCACATTGACAAATTTATTGCAAACTAAACTTGTGTGGAAAGCAGATTTACTGTACACTTGATTTAATGGCTTTTTTTTTTGTTTGGTTTAATCTTCTGTTGATTGAATATCAGTTCTTAAATATTCTTTTCTTTTCTTTTTCAGGTATGT
>JAYKTE010063670.1:0-14516 GCA_036873565.1 Xipholeptos notoides
TCATACCTTTCCTAAGGGTATTAGTCGAAATTTGAATGCAAATGGAATGACTTGGATTCGAACTTGCGTACTACGATTCAGAAGTCCGATTGCCTATCCCCACTTCGACTTCTCCAATCATAAAAAGTTTGTTTTGGTTTGATTTAAAACCAGAATAAGATTCTTTCTAGTAATCTTAAGTCCAAGTTCATTTCTGCCAATGGAAAAGAGGAAAAGAGTAAAAAGAAAGTAATAACTCACTTTAGGAGCTTCACTTGGTTTCTTAGGGGTCGACAAACGTTCGAAAATTGCCTTTCTGCTGCTCTTGGACTGTGTGGAGGTTGTAGAACCGGCTGACTTGTCAGACTTAGCAGAATCGGTTGTAGAAGAACGATTCCGAGGCTTGTCTGCTGGAAAGCAAAGAAACCAGGAAAAAACATTTTCAAGAAAAATTACTTTGGAGAAAAAGTTTTTAAAAAATTTAGTGTCAATGAAAATATAAAAAAAATTGATTATGTTAAATAATTGCAAAATATAAAATACACGAGAGAGAGAGAGTCTAATTAGTAAAGAACACAAAAAAAACAGAATGTAAACAAAAAACAATGTTGAACAATTCAAATTTACATAAAGACACAAAAAATGCAACACTGAAGTATTAATATATTAACACAACCAAATAATTTAAATGCAAGATCAAAATAAATTTTACAAGATAATATTCAAGTATAAATATATAATCATCTCATGTTCTAACTTTTATATTTCAATAGAGTCAAAATTTCAGAGCTATCTAAATTAATTATTAGATTTGAATTATAAAAAATGTTTTTAAAAAATCTCAAAATGATCCAAGCCATTTTATTTAAGGTCAAAAAATAAATCTTGTGTTTTTCTTTTGAGGGTCAGTGTGTTTAAACCATAATGACCATCACTTCTAGCAAATCAATTATCATCACTAAATCTTTTTTATGAGTAAAATCTCATTAGTTTCAATATGAAGATATACTAGATTTATATATTTATATCATAATTGGGAATGGGACAATTCAGCTAGTTGACTGAAAAATAAATTTTCTACTTTTTGTATTCATTCTTTTTATTAATTCATATATATTTTCAAGTTTAAAAAAAGAATTAAGAAAAAGTTTAAAGCCTAGAAAAATGAAAAATTCAGCTAATTGACTGAAAATTAATTTTGTACTGTTTCTATTCTTTCTTTTTATTAATTCATAAATATTTTTTTCATGTTTAAAAAAGAATTTTAAAAAGTTTAAGGAAAGTTAAAAATTGTCAGCATTTCTTTGAAATTTTCAACTATTTTAATAAGAAATACTTTTTAAAAAAATAAAATGTTAATACAAAATTTAATTCAAATATGTTTAGAAAATATATTTAACAAGTCCTTTTTTAACTTTAAACAATTAGTTTACTGAATTCAGTTTGAAAATGTAAACAAAACTTTGACTATAACAACAAAGCACTAATTTGACACCTCATCGTCCCCTGAGCACCAAAACATACCAAACCCATCATAATGATACTCTTTATTCAAGTTTGTTGATTCAAGTTCCAAATATATGCTTTTTGTCTGACGACCACACAGGCAAGAAACTGACAGTCACCGAAGGCTGTTGACCCCGTGTCTGCGCTTATCTACCATATATATATATATATCAAATTAACTAACAAACACTCTAATAATACAAATTTACTTTTAAGCATTTTATACATTCTACAATAAATTTATTTTTGACGTCTAACAAAAACAAAAATAAATTAAAGAATACTTTCTATCACTATCCTATTTTCATATGTTAATCTTCTACACTCCAACTATCTAGATACAACGGGAAAAAAAAAGACACATAAAAACTAATGATAAAATAGAGTTTAAAAATATCTTTGAAGTCATCTCATCCATTGAGTATTTTTGAATTAAGGCATTTCATAGACAATTCTATGTCCACAAACGGAAATTATTAGAGCAGCAAACACATTTTTACGAAACACTTTATTAGTTCGGTTAGAGGCAACAAACCATGGAAAAGTCTAAATGAAAACACTTTTATCTTTTTTTTTTCAATGTAATCAGACATTATAAATTCAATACAAACTTTGAAAAGAAAAACAACTAAAAAACACCAACAAAAATAAATAAATATATATATGTATGTATATATATGCATATAAATTTTTCTCCATTCAAAATAAAATTGCAAGCTCTTTAGAAATTTAAGATTATAAAAACAGTAAGAAAAATGTTACAAACAAGTATTATTATATACAAAGCGAATAGTGTGATTTATTTTCTAATTTTGAATATGGAGAGCTTTTTCTTGAAAAGCTACACACCACAAGTGAATAAAAAATATTTCATGGAAAGCAAATGAAAATTTTCATTTACATTTTTTACAAAATATATTTGTAAGTCTTTTGAATAAATAAATAAATAAATAAATAAATAAATAAATAGAATACTTTTTTTTAGATGAAATATTTTCATTCCAAGCCAAGTGTATCTTGTGGATATATTTACTTGGCCGAGCACCAACCAAAGTTAGGCACAAGGCCATTTTTATGTGCTCATTAAGAGTATCTTGTGAAATTGATTGTACAAATTAGAATTATCTATTTCAATATTCAAATCTGAAATCTACATGACAGTAATTTTCAATCAATAATATCTGATCAAAATATTTCATTATAATGCATGCAAACTTCTACTCTCATCTTTATTGTAATCTTCACAACTATGTCCTTTGGCTTACTTAAGATATTACACAAACTAGGAAACCTTCATGTTGAATTGGCTGCAAGTTTAATCAATAGAAGAAAGAAATCCCTAAGAAAAACTGACAAAGAATCTTATGGAATGCAGATGGTCTACCTTCATGGATTATATAATGGGCTAAATTTCCAGGTCTAAGAAGGTTTCCAATTTCGATATGAAGGTTCCAGAGTTCAAGTAATAATTTCAAAAGGGCAAAAGAGCCAAAGCATAGTGAAGATAACCATAAAGATGAGAGAAATCTGAATAATTTGAAACAGAATCCTAACTATTTACATTGTTACCCATAACAGGTCTCATACTTACAATAAAGTAAAAGATACAATAGCAGATCAAACTATAGTATACATAGAATCAAAAAGTGACAAGTCTTAACTGACAGCTTTCTCTTAAACCACTTTCACATAGATTTTTTGGAGATAATATTATAATTCTAATTGCAAACTGACTTCTTACCTAACATTATTCATTCCATTTAAAGTTTTATTAAATCTTTAATGTTGCAAAAATTCTACACTCAGTACAGTTAAAGCAATTTTCTCAATTTTAAAAACTTTTTATATAAAAATTTAATGCATATATTACAATTTTGTAAAATTAATTTTTAGTTTCTAGAAATAATGTTCACAGCATTATATTCAGTACTCATATCAAAACTTATAGATTTTAACCATTTAATTAGTCATAACAATTTTTATAGTAAAAAAAAAATCAAGACATGAAACATTTATCTAAAGAACATGATTGTAGTGAAATTCTGTAAAATGGTTTTATAATAAAGATAGCCTTTTCCATATCCACTAAATCATAATAAAATCTACATAGAAAAACAGTTAAAAGTTATTTAGGCTTTTTTTTCTTAAAACAATTCCAAACAAACAAGCAGTTCCTTTTATTTTTTCTCTCTCTTGAAGAGTGAAGATTATTCATGCTACAACAAATAAGACATTTATTTAATAGATTAAAAAACAAAACAATTCATCAATGTAAATGGTACAAACAATTAGAAAACAGCAAAAAGAATTGATTTGGTTCATTTTATCTTCATTTGAATGAATCAAGTCATTGAACGGGCTTAAAGAGAGTAGAGTTCAGTTTTATTTGCAAAACAAAATACATTAAAAATACTAATGCAATTTACTTTTTAATAAAAATAAATATTCATTTGTGACATGTAAAAAACAAAAATGACAATATTATTTACTTCTGATTTCATCTGAAATTAAAGTGATGTAAATTGATCAAAATGCAATGAATATTTGTGGATTCTAAATAAAAACTATTTCATGTTAAAGATAAAGTTTTTCACTTACTGTGATATTTATTTTGTCTATACACTAGAATATTCTATATACTAATACGATAGCGTGTGTGTTCGTTAGTTAATTCTTTTGTATGTCACATTTCTATCAAGGGTAACGACCTTACCTCCCTTCAAAATAACTATTTGATTTTTGAAAATCATTATCCTTTCCAAAGATTTTCAAAAGAGCTTAAAGTTTCAAATTGATTCTTTTTTTAATTATAAAAAGCTGGTAGGGATAGTATCAGTCTAAACTATACTATAAACCTTAGTAATCTAGTGATAAGAGCTGCTTTTCTTTTAGTTCATTAATTCATTTACTATTCAAGCTGACAATTTCTATATTTGACCACAAGAGAGAAAGAATCATCACACTGCAATCATTTAGAAATTAATTCTTCTTTTCCTAAAATCATAAAAACATCAACAAAATATCAAAAAAAATATGAACCAAAACAAATTTGTGTCTGTTTTCTTCATTTTCCATACAAATACTGAAATTACAAATATTAGTTACTTACAAAATTTTACATCAATTCTTCTTATTAATCACATGGGTGGGAAATTACGTATACATATAAGTGTTTATATATATATATATATAAACACACAAAAATACATTCATATAAATTATTAATCCATATAAATTACGTATACATATAAACACAGAAAAATACATTCATACATCCACAAATTGGGAGAGTAGTGACATGCCAGGCAAGCAAAAATGGCTAGCTTGATGCACACACATTCTCATCTACATAAAACATGCTTTTGATCAAGAGTTTGACATACACAAAGTGAATAATAATAAGTGCACTTGTGTCTATCGTTTAAAAAGAAAAAAGACTCGAAGAGAAAACGAAAGAAACATGCCACTGTAGAGAAATAGTAGCAATAAAATGAATTATACAGAAATGACTTTCTTGACCAAAAGAAGCTATCACCACCAACAGCTGCTTTGGCATGCTACGAGAACAGAAGGAAGCACGAATAAGACATACAGGTAGAAACAAATCAGAATAGAGCTTTAGAAATAAATAAATATACATAGATATTGGGGGGAGGGGGTAGATTGTGGTGAACATTTATTGGGATTGTCCTTATTTGTCCATGTGGTTTATAAAGTTGATTGGGGTAAGAAATCTGAATGACACTAAGTATATGTTCATGTACATTGGCTTTTTTTTAGATTTCTAATTTATTTATTTATTCAGGAAGACTTTTTTTTCAAGCTAATCTTATATCTGGCTATTTTATGTGTGTAATTATTGGCTCGGATTACATTAAAATCTATTGATTTCATTTCATTGTATAAAATAATATTCTTGAAAATATAATATCCTTGATAGCCTAACCTATAGATAATTTGCATTTAGAGCTATAGAACCTGGATGCCTATATCTGTTGCACCACAGGTCCCATAGGACAATCACCGGTCCTCAACACCGGTCCTCGAAGACAATCATTGGTGAAATTTTGAGACTCAAATCTACTTTACTCTTTAGTTTATAGGATTATTATTACTTTACTAAAAGGTTTTATAATTATCTATGATTTGACTGTAGTTCATTTTTTATTTTTAATAATATGGCTTAGTTTTTATTTTTCATTTGTTTCCATATTGTTATAACAGTGACAATATGCTTTTATTAAAGAATATTCTTGTTATTTGACTATTTTGTGATTTTACAATTTCTTTTAATTCTCTAGTTATTAGTAGGGCCGTGACAATATGCTTTTATTGAAGAACATTCTTGCCACAGTTATTAGAGCTGTGACAAGAATATTCAATAAAAGCATATTGTCATAGCCCTAGTTATAACCTTTACTTTGTTTACAAAATAATCATCTTGAGACTAAATAAAATGTCATATAGATCATTATCTTCATATTTTGATAAATAGAAAACTAACAGTAATATAAAAAAATGATGATTATATGTCTATACATGTTAATGAATATGTGAAAGCAACATTCATCTTACACTTAATAATTTTAAAAATTAAAATCAAGTACTCACCAATTAAGGTTAATTAACTTTAATTACTCAACTTCATTTTTCTCTAAATCAATAAACATTTTTTTAATTTCAACTGTAGAAAGATATAAGGTTAAGTGAATTATGATCAAATGAAATCAGAAATTGATTAATCAAAAGATCTATATTAATACAATAGCGTGTGTGTTATTTTGTGTCACACTTGCATCAAAAGCAAAGTTCTTGCCTACTTTTAAAGTTGCTCTTTACCTTTTAAAAATCATTAAAAGCCGTTCAGTTCAAGTTATTTATTTATTTATTTTTTTTTTAAATTCAGTCTGATCTGAAATATATTCCACTAATTTTTCTATTTAAGGACAGCCTTAATTGTTTGCTTATGTAATCAGAAAGTTCTTTTAAAAGTTGTCAACTACCGTGGAATTTCCATGGGTTCTGCTAGTTAATTAATAATAATCTCTTCTGTTAAAATAAAGTAGAGTTTACCTATATTCCATACAATAAATAGATTTGATCAGCTAAAAAAAACGAACATCAATAAAATATGTATTGAAAATAAACTTAGGGTTTTCTAAAAGTAGTAATCGGACTATTTTCCTCATCTATAATATTCTCTCTCACAAAGTTTCTGCTGAATCACCCTTCGGTCTTCCTCAGGTGTCCAAAATTGACTCATTATTTTAGAACTATCTTGTTTCAGCTATATCTTTTCTTTTTTTAAATTTAGTGTTGGTTTTTATTTTTCTTCTTTTAACGGAAGATTCGTTTATGTTTATGTAGTCAAGCGTTCCTGCAGTTAGATGCTTCCGAGTTTTAATGCATATTTTTTATGTTCTTCATTTTTAACTAAGTTTTTTGTTCTTCTAGTGGGTTTTCATATGTTTTTTTTATGCCTTTAGGTTTTTCTCGTATATTCTATGTGTAAATGTAATTCTATTTAATAAGTCCTAATATTATGACACTATCTATTCTACTCATGCTTATAATGTTGTTTGTTTGTGTTTTATGGCATATCAACTATTTTAGGTCATTTAATGCCGAGAACAATTATTTTTGGTAAACGTAAGTTTTTTGTACCCACAGTTTTTATAATGTTGTGAAAGAGAGACTATTATTATAGATGAGGAAAATAGTTGGATTAGTACTTTAAAAATCCATCATACCTCATCTGAAGGATTTTGAAAAAAAAATAAACTTAGGGTTTTCTCTTTTTCTTTTTTCTCTTTGAATGTCAAGCTATTGATGTTTAGGGCTTTTCTTTCTTTACTTCTCTCTCTTCAACACATGAGTTTTTCTTTCTTTCTTTCTTTCTTTTCTTTTTCTCCTTTTTTTTTTTTATTTTCTTATTTTCTCTCTCCGTTGAAGCAGTCGGAAAACAGTTTTTTTACAATCTTTGTCAAAAAACATTCAAATGGGGAAATCATTTGAGAAATGTTTGCTGCCAAAGAATCTGCTTACCTTTGGAGATTCTTTCCGAACTCTTACTCCTCGGTGTAGCGGACTTAGGAACATCCAAGGGGACAAAGCCAGGCATTGTCCCTGCTATACTGGCTGGACGGGGTTTCCTCGGAGTTCTCATCTCTCGTGGCTTAGCTGCACCGGACGCTGACGAGGAGGACATGTGGAGTCCGATTGTACTCTTGGGCCGCTGGGGTGTGGCTGGAGCTAGAAAAGAGCGACGTTTTTCGGGGATGGTGTTGAGGGCTGTAGGGGCCGTCACGGGTGGTGGAAAAGAGAAAAATTTTTCATTATGGGAATTCGTTTTAACTACGTTAGGATCACTTTTTTAGTCAAGGATTTAGAGACTACGCCAGCAGCAGCCCTCCACCATCAGCAAAGACAAGGTGCGAATGACCAAGATTAGTGGGTTCAAATGAAAGCACCATTTTTTTTTTTTTTTTGTATAAGGGTTAGGAACTTTTTTCTTCAATATGTTCTGTCAGGGATTAAAAGAAATAATTTTTTTTTTTTCAAATCCAGAGGGGGGGGAAAAAAAGTGATATAAGTTGAAGGTGATATAAATCTAAAGTATTAGAATAGTGAGAAGGCTTTTCTAATATCTAAAAATTAGTTGTATATGTATATGTATGAAAAAAAAAAAAAAAATTAAAACCACCACCACCAGGGACCGCTAGGATATATATATACATATATATGTATAAATATATATATATATCTTAATGAACATACAAACAAAAAGAAAAAGAAAGCAAACGGTACCAAAATAACAACACAAGCAAAAAAAGAACTTTGCACCTACAATATGGAATAAAATAATTCAAAAAAAAAAAAAAAAAAAAGGCAAAAAAAAAAAAAAGACCTACACATATATTCCATTGTTGACTACTTCTGCAGGATAGTGGTATCTGGCAGTAAGAACCTCACAAATCAGAATACCATCAAACACAAAGAGAGGCTGCAGCAGTAACAGCAGCAGTATTAAACTCAAATGCAAATCAAAGACATGGGCCGTTTTAGTTTGGTCTGTGAACCCTTCAATTCTACATGCTACGAGACGATGACGACAACCGACATTAAGCGCAGGAAATTAACACAGAATTAGCCAATATCCTGACCAAATTGGTTTGAAGATATTTCCCCAAGAAAGCGAGAAATTAAAGAAATATTTTTCAAAGGCATGACTCACTAATGTTTATGTTATTGGTTGATCAAGACTATCAAACAAACTCAAACACTAAAAGTACTAATCGGACTATTCTCCTCATCCATAATATTCTAATATATTTTAATATGAGGAGAATGGTCCGATTAGTACTTTTAGTATTCCTCATACCTCATCTCAAGGATTTCGAAAAAATAAACTCAAACACGTTAATGATTATTTAATAACTAACGCAGAACGTGTTGATATTATTGACTAAAGAATTGTTAGAGATTTGGAAAATAAAACAGGATTCTGAAAAGCTCATCAAATAATCAAGGAAACCTTTTTTTTTTATAAAGCTGGTTTGATTCGCTTTTAGAAAAATCCCCTAATTTTGTACTTTACTCAATCAAACCTTAGATTTTCAAGGAGACATTATTAGGGCTGTGACAAGAATATTCTTTTATCAAAGCAAAGACAAGGTGCGAATATTCTTGTTACAGCAAGAATATTCTTTGATAAAAGAATATTCTTGCTGTGACAAGAATATTCTTTTATCAAAGAATGTGACAAGAATATCTTTTATCAAAGATGTGACAAGAATATTCTTTTATCAAGGAATATTCTTGTCACATCCCAACTCCTTATTTTACTATTTTATCATTTCTTTTAATTCTGTAGTTATTACTAATAACTACAGAATGAAAAGAAATGATAAAATTGCAAAATAATCAACTCTGTGAAAAGAATACCCGTCAATAAAAGCATATTATCACAGCCCTACTAGTGAGACTAAAATTGGGTATTTAATCCTATTTAGAGACCACCATCCCAACTATTAAGTTCGAGGGGGCAAATGTAATGATTTGGGGATGCTTTTCTTCAAATGGCACTGGCAGGATTCACATAATAAAAGAACGTATGAATGGTGCCATGTATAGGGATATCTTAAGTGAAAATCTGTTTGATTTGTTAAAATGTTGAACTTGGGTTCAAACTGAGAATTTCAACAAGATTATGGTCCGAAGGATTCTGTAAAAGTGACGAAGAATTGGTTTGTAGAACATAATATAAATGTTTTGCTTTGGCCCCACCAGTCACTTAATCTCAACTGAATAGAAAATTTGTGGATATAACTGAAAGAATCATCAAAAGAAAGCCTAGATATTTGCAAGATTTAGAACTAATTTGTAAAGAGGAGAAATATTTTAAATATTTTTCGCTTGAAACAAGAAATAAGTGGCAAACTTATTATTGTTCTTTTACCCGAAAAATTTGTTTCGAGTGACCCTAGCATTTTTATTAATAAGTAAGTGATCCGTATTCCAATTTCACGAGGGCCGCAAATATCAACATTCCTATCAGCTCTCAACTTCCTTGATAAACAGGGTGGGCCCTTTTCTCTGGGTAAGGAGGAGGGTAAAGGAGTAACTAATACGATAGTAGATATATAGTTTCTCTTTCCAAATCCCTAAAGGTGGGGTGCATGGTGGGGGAGATCTCTGGGAAGAAAACCCCTAATTTGTTTTAGCCACCCAAAGATAAACTTTGCGGTGGATAAAAGATAGAAAATGATTTCAAGTCTTTTCCTTCGTTTGCAAAAACACAAGTCCAAGTTATTTTCAGAGATCTTTTTAAATCTAAAAAACAAAAATACTTGCACTTCCAATGAATAATGATAGAGCAACACTGATTTAAAAAAGCCCAACAAGATAACGAGCACGTAAAACTGGTATTGTGCCAAACTTGGGTAGGCGCTCCACCAAGTCGATATATTCAATGAATAATAATGATTATAGAAAATTAAAATAGTGATACATTTCAAATACCTATTGCTACTCATGTTCAACCAAGAATGGATGGCAAACAGGACCTAAATGCAAGAGTTTATCTATTCAAATAAAAAAATAAAATAAACAAAAATTTTTCGGACTGTTGTTCTCATCCTCATTGTTATCTTTATAATTTGTAGATCTATTTTTCAGACTGTTTTCCTCTTTCTTATCATTGTTATCTTCATAATCCTTAAGATGAGGCCTGATAATCTGTACATCTATTTTTCGGGCTGCTGTCCTCATCTAAGGGTTGTGAAGGTACCAATGATAAGATTGGGGACAACATAAATGTACAAATTATGAAGTCTCATCTCAAGGGTTATGAAGGCAATAATGATAAGAATGAGGACAACAGTCTGAAAAATAGATCTACAAATTATCAAGGGTCATCTCAAGGATAGTGAAGGTTACAATGATATGGTTTGGTAAAAAATGGGGTTATACACCCCCAGGACATAACTTCAGTGGGTCTAGAGTATAGGTTAGGGTTCGCTGAACACGTTTCTATATGTTTTAAAGAACATAGCCCATTTGGACTATTGCTAATGGCCCTTGATTTAAGGGTGCCCACGTGTACGCAAACTGAAAGAATGAAATGTCATTTTGTGCAGTATTGGATACGTAATATCTATAATGTACAATGATGTGGGGTGAAATTGTATTTTCTACGTGTGTCTTTATAAAGAACAATCTATTAAGAGAAATTTCATTTCACTCTTCCTGTCTTAGTTAATATTTGTAGGTAGAAAATTAAAGATTCCTTCCATATGCCCAAAAGACTCATTTCAATAATAAAAAAAATGATGCAGGAAAATTTCCATTTTCATATTGCAAATATCTCCATCAATAATTTAACTCTTGTAGATTAGTAACAAGCATTTAGAAGAACAATATCTTGACTTAGAGTTGACCCGCATCGTGCATAGACAGAAAGAGAGCACTCTCTATGATTAAATGTATTGCAAAAAGATAAAACAGTGAGAATTGAAATTATGAACGCATAACAGTGTCGTGGGCCATTCGTTAGAGCGTTTGGCTTCGCATGGCTTGAGGTTTTAAATTATAAGAAAATTGGGTGTTCCTGATGAAATCCAATAAAGTCAAAACAGCTGTCTGGCACTAACTCCTACAAGAATATGCGTTTTATCATAACTATAAATTAGTTTGATTGGTTGATCCAATTTGCTTCGTGGAAATATATCTATACATATATTTTTTTACTACTTCTTGATTTTCCTATTTTTTAAATCTTTTTCTTATTTTCCTTTTTCCATTTTTTTTCTACTTCTTTTTCCTTGTACTACGTTTTCATCTTATCTGCTTTTATTTCTTCGTCTTCTTCTTCTTCTTCTTCTTCTTCTTCTTCTTCTATTTCAATTCCGGGAAGGTCGATTAGCGCCAATGGGTAGGCAGTCCGACTTCGGAATCGTAGTACGCAAGTTCGAATCTTAGTCTTTCCGTTTGCTTTCATATGCAGACTAATAACCCAGGGAAAGGTATGAATCTCCACTTTCCCTCCGGCTATGGGTTAAATAGTGCATATTGTGTTATTAAAAAAACTAAGTGTGGACAAAAAATAACGTTTATCAAAAATAATTGTTCTTGCCATTAAATGACCTAAAATGGATGATATGCCGTAAAACATAAACAAACTCAAACCTTATTACGTTTTCATATTTAACTTCGTTTTCTTTTATTTCGTTTTCTTCTTCTAGATTATTTTCTTCTTCTTCTTCTATTTCAATTCCTTCTTCTTCTAATTCCTTTTCTTCTTTCGTCTTTTTCTTCTTCTTCTTCTTCTTCCGTTGCTTTTTTTTTCTTCTATTTCTATTCCGTTTTCTTTTTCCTCTATATTGTTTTCTTCTTCATTATCTTTTTCATTATCTTCTTCTACTCTCTCATTCCCTCTTCCCTCTTCCTCCTCCTTCTTTTCCAATTCCTTCTCTTCCTAACCCTCGCTTCTTCTTCTTCTTCTTCTTCTTCTTCTTCTTCTTCTTCTTTTTAATACCTCTGGGAAAGGAATGAATCCCCACGTTCCTCCAGCTATGGGTTTAATAGTGAATACTGTGTTATTAAAAAAAACTAAGCGTGGACAAAAAATAACGTTTATCAAAAATGGTTGTTCTAGGCATTAAATGACCTAAAATTGTTGATATGCCGTAAAACACAAACAAACTCTTCTTTTTCTTCTTCTTCGTCTTCTTCTTCTTCTCCATCTTTTCTTTTCTTCCTCCTCCTTCCCCCTCCATTTTTTCTTTGTTTGCCAATATGAATATTTGTGCTGATGCCTTTTTTTTTATTTTCTTTTATAATTTATTCTTCCATATGGGACCCCCAAATAACCCACACCCCAACCCTCTTTTCCGTTCATTTTCAAGCCTTCCCCTTTCCTCCTCCTCTCATTCCTTCCTTTCTTCTTCTTCTTCTTCTTCGTCCTCTTCTTCTTCTTCTTTTTCTTCTTCTTCTCCTTCCTCTTCTGTTGCTTCTTCTTCTCCTTCTTCTGTTTCTTCTTCTCCTTCTTCTGTTGCTTCTTCTTATTCTTCTTTTCCTTCTTGTTCTCCTTCTCCTTCTTCTTCTGTTACTTCTTCAACTTCTTCTTCTTCTTCTTCTCCTTCTGTTGCTTCTTCTTCTTCTTCTGCTTCTGTTGCTTCTTCTTCTTCTGTTGCTTCTTCTTCTCCTTCTTCTGTTGCTTCTTCTTCTTCTTCTTCTTCTTCTTCTTCTTCTTCTTCTTTTCTTTCTTGTTCTCTTTCTCCATTCTTCTTCTGTTATTTCTTCTTCTCCTTCTTCTGTTGCTTCTTCTTCTTCTTCTTCTTCTTCTTCTTCTTCTTCTTCTTCTCCTTCTCCTTCTTCTTCTGTTACTTCTTCAACTTCTTCTTCTTCTTCTTCTTCTTCTTCTGCTTCTGTTGCTTCTTCTTCGTCCTCCTCTTCTTCTTCTTCTTCTTCTTCTTCTCCTTCTTCTGTTGCTTCTTCTTCTCCTTCTTCTGTTGCTTCTTCTTCGTCCTCTTCTTCTTCTTCTTCTTCTTCTTCTTCTGTTGCTTCTTCTTCTCCTTCTTCTGTCTCTTCTTCTCCTTCTTCTTCTTCTTCTTCTTCTTCTTCTTCTTCTTCCTCTTCTGCTTCTGTTGCTTCTTCTTCGTCCTCTTCTTCTTCTTCTTCTTCTTCTTCTGTTGCTTCTTCTTCTCCTTCTTCTGTTTCTTCTTCTTCTTCTTTCCCCTCTCTCGGGGCCATACCAGCACCCACGCCCCATTTCTCGTGCTGCCTGCCTGCCTGCTTGCTCTCTCAGCAGAGATCCAAACTCATTTTTTTCATTATTATTCGCAGATTCTTCCTTCTTTCTTTCTTACCTTCTTTCTTTCCTTCCTTCCTTCCCCTCCCCCCTCCCTTCTTTCCTTCCCTCCTCTCCCAGAGACACAGTCTCCCCCAACTCCAATAATCGCGCATCAACCTCCCCCCCTTTACCGGCTTATTCTCTCCTCATCTTTTGGTCAGCCACAGAAAAAAAAGAAATCTACTCACTCTCTCTCTTTCTCTCTCTCTCTCTCTGAATAATCACCAAGACTTTCTCTCTCTCCATCTCTTCTCCTCGCCTCTCTTTCTCTCTCTTCCCTACCTTCTACCTTTCTCTCTTCCCCCAAATTTTCTTTGAATGGTCAAACTGGATATTCTACCATTTTAGTTCAATTCGCAACCATGTTCGCAACTCCAGCCATGTTGGCTTCTTTATTGATATGCCTTCTTTTAGGCCTACCAAACACACAAGGTAAGAAAGTTATTAAAACTAATGTTACTACCAGACCACTAGTACCTGATACCAATGCCAATACTACCACTATTATAGCTATTGTTATTAGTATTTTATATATATATATATATATATATGTTTATTTATACAAGTTTGATTAAAAACTAGTTGTTTTTGCCGAAATGTTTTGTAGCAATTTCCTTCAAGCTTTCTCACACACACACACACACACACACACACACAAACACACACACACACACACACA
>JAYKTE010063781.1:0-14515 GCA_036873565.1 Xipholeptos notoides
GCAGAAAGATCAGAATGCCATACAAAGTCTTAAAAATTTAAAGGTTAAAGATCTATCCTTTATTTATCAGTACCTACTTAATATGTAGACCATTGCTATTAATAACAGCTTCACATCTTCTGTCACAAGAGTGAATTAGGGCCCCGCACTTATCAAATGCTATCTTTTTCCATTCCTCTTTCTAGTGGTTTCACAATTCATTGACATTACTTGGACTGTGTCTTTTTTTATTTCTTTCATTTAATAATTTCTACACATTCTCAATTGGATTTATGTCAGGGATCTGATTAAGCCAATCCATTACGGTCACAGTTTTCTCTATAAGAAATCTTTTGATGATTTTTACTGTGTGACATTAACCATTGCCTTGCATTAATATATCTGGTTGATTAATTATATTCTTTAATGAAGGATACATTCGAAATTGTGACTGCCATTTCTAAGAAAGCTTAGACTGATCTTGCCACTGATGTTTCTAGGTACACAGTTTCTTGAAAAAGAAGGCTTGTTTTCTACAGTATCTTCCACCAAGCCATTACTATCTCGGAAAAACCAAAGGTAAGAAAGGAATTTGCAATAAGCATGTCATATGGACTGAAGAAAAAATGGGATTGTATGTATTTCAGTGACAAGTCAAAGATAAACTTGTTTGGGTTTGTAAACGATATGTGAGACACAGTGTTAATAAACGATATTCTCCATAGTGCATTAAAATAGTGTCAAAATTAGAGATAGAAGTCTCAAGGTATTTGGTATGATTTCAGGCACTGTTCCTCTTCGGTTACATGCACGAGTAAATGCATCAGTATATAAAAAATGTAAAAGCAGCATATTTTACCTTATTTAAAGAATGCAATTAATCAAGCAGCTATTTTTATGCAAGATAATGCTCCATGTCACACAGCAAAAACCATAATTCTTTTTTTATAGAGGAAAATGTGACCATAATGGATTGGCCTGGCATAAATCCAATCGAGAATGTGTGGAAATTATTAAATGAAAGAAGTAAAAAACATAATTCAAGTAATGTTGATGAATTGCAAAATACCTTGAAAGAGAAATGGAAAAAGATAACAGTTGATGAGTGCAGGGCTCTAATTCACTCTTGTCGTAGGTGATGTCAAGCTGTTATTGATAGCAATGGTCTACATACTAAGTTCTGATAAGTAATGCATAGACATTTCCCCTTTTAAAATAATTTGGTATTTCAAGAATTTGTATGATGCCCTGATTATTTTGCTCACCCAATTTACCAAAGGAAACCATTAATTGTGCTATAAAATAAAATAAAAAGTTATTTGAAAAAAATGAAGTTTTTATGTTTCATTCTTCATTAAGTCAAGTGAATATGCTGAAAATTTAAGGTTTTTCTGAGCTCTAAAGCATTTTTTATCAAGGTTTCCCTATTCAAAACTATTGTTCTTAGGTTTTTGGTTGCTAGTGTGTAAAATAATCATTATAGAATATCAACTGTAAAACAGAAAGGTTGATCAGTATCTTTTTCATATGAAAAAGTGCTCAATATGTTATCAACAGATTATAATAACTAACAGAATGAATAAATAACCTACTTCGCTTCCAACAGCTGTTTTATGTGTTAAATAGAAGACAATTTTTTCATATATAATACACAAAGAGATGCAGAGATATGGATCCAACTTATGCATAGGAACAGAGTAAATTTGATGGACAAGCGATAATGTGAACAGTCTTTTGAATTGTAAATGCAAGTTCCAGTCCCAGTCATTACTCTATGTTAGTTCTAGTATAAAACCCATAAGAAAGGTATGAACCCCCTTAATTCTCCAATTTATGTGTTGAATAGTGAAACTACTGTTCTCAGATCAACTGTTAACTAAACAAAAGCATTTATCAAAAAATGACTGTTCCCACTATTAAATGAATGTAATACAAACACACACACACACATATATACATGATGGCTGTTAACTTATTTAACAAGAATGAGTATTGCTGATACAAGTAACTTAAGATGTGTTCCAGCAGAGATAACAATGGCTTTTGAATCCAGTTACAGATTTTACATGAGATGAAGGCTTAAACGGAAGGTATTCATGTACCCTCAAGTGACATATTAGCCTAAGGACTTTTTAAAGTCTCTGTAAACTTAGTGCATTAAATAGACATAGATCATATTCACTATAATTTGTAGCTGAAATTTTACACAGGAGTAATATGTAAGGAAATATATCAATGGAATCTATTTGATCTGGATTTGTCAGCAATTTAATATATTTGAATTATCATAACTCTGAAAATCCTTAATTGATCTGTATCAGATTATAATCCTAAAACTGAATTCTATAGTTTAAAATTGATTTAAATAAGACTAGTTAGATAAACCTCAGCCATTCATTCTTGTTATATTTACTTTTTAATTTTGGAGTTATTATTAAAGTTCTTAGTTTTAAATATAGTAATATTGTTTTCATATACCATATTTTTCAAGTTATAAATTGCACTGGATTATTAAGTGCAATATCAATGAACACATCTATTCTTATACATAAGGCACACTGTCAATTTCAGACAAAACTAAATAAACTTAAATACACTTATCTGCCTCAAAACTATGTTATTCTATTCTTTTCTTTTGTATTATATAGTTATAGGGTTTGTTCCTTAATTTTACTTTTATTGTTCAATGTATTCTGTATTCAGGTTTTTAATTTATTTCAGCTAAAATGTATTTTTCCAAAATTACCATTTAATGCACAAGATTTTGTTGTGTTGTAATTGCTAAGTAAATAAATTTTGTTAAACAAAATCAAGAAAGAATTTACTTCTAGTTTTAATTAGTTTTGTTGTTCTCGGCAGTATAGTTCCATGCTTAATGGAACAACAAGGTTGTCCAATTGATATTCTACTTAAACATAAAAGTGATTGTTATGAATTCCCAAACCATTCCCAAGAAAACATGTATGGTTAATCAATAAAAGACATTTAATGTATAGTGTTGCTAAATATAATATATGAGCAGAAGTATCCTGCATTACTTGGGTTCAAGATTAAAAAGTTACATCTGCATACATGATTGGTTAACCTATGTAAATTTTCTGCAATTTCCCAATTAAGAATCAATTCTTGAATGGCATATATTTACAAAGTCTAAATAAAGTTAGAGTGTTTGTTTCACAAAATGTGGTCTATTGCGTGTCACTGATGAAATCCAATAAGTTTGAAATAGCTGTCGGTCACTATTTTAATTCATTTGATTCTAAATGCTTTAGTTTAGTTTGGATACGATTTTAATGATATCTCAGGCTTTTCAGTCATTGATTACTGAGATCAATCATTTTTATTAAAATCTTTCTTTCATGTACACATTTTTTAAATAACACTAGTTACACTCTTTAACCCATAGCTGGAGGGCAAAAGGGTATTATTGCCTTCCTCCAAGGCTAAGAATATTAGCCAGACTGAGAATATAATGGAATGACTAGGATTTGAACTGATGTATTTTAACTCTAAAGTCTGAACATTTATCAACTGAATCAAGTATTCGACTTCAAGTCATTTTATTTTCGAAATCCTTGAGATGAGGTATGATGAATTATGAAAGTATTATTCAGACTATTTTCCTCACCCATATTATTTTCTTTCTCACAAGAAGAGTGATTCAGTCGAAACATTATGAGAAAGAAAATAATGTGTATGAGGAAAATAGTCCGAATAATACTTTTACAATTCAAGCCTTTTTCTTTTGTTATGGGATACAAGATAATTTCTAGCAACATTATAAACAATATCAATTGTACTATCTAAGGCGTCTTTAAAATACTATTTCTTATATATGTAAGTTTGAAAAATCTATTATTTCATTTAGACAGGTTTGAGTCTATTAAATCCTTCCTACTAGTATGAACTACATAAAATATCAACTTTAAAAGTTTTAAAATATGTTAAAAACATTAATTTAAAAATACTTTTATTGTCAACTCAAAATACTATTAATGCAATATTACCAATGAATTTTTGAAAGAATGTTAAAGGGTTTTACTCTTATTTTTTGGTAATCGTAATGTGATCAGTTGTGGTGGGAAAGTGATTAATGGTCAAACTTTGGAATCATATTACATGGGTTCAAATCCCAGTTGAACTACAGTGGCATGCATAGCAACATCGAAGCTCCCCAACGTGCAGAATGTGCCTTGCGATCTCCCTACCAACAAAGTGCAATTTACCCCTCTCCAACATACTGATATCTTCTGTTAAAGATTGTGAGAAAGAGAGTAAGAGAGAGAGAGAGAGGAGCGGGAGTTGATAATATATTGCAACATACAAATATGGTAATAATTTTCCATAATAAGAATTATTTTTAATGCTATTTTTTTTTTTCATTGCAAGAGATCTGCAAAGCCAAAGAGCCTTGTGGGCCTCTAGGGATCTTCCACCCCACCCCACCCACAATTGCGGGGTCTACGGGTGCCCTAAACCAAATAAACTAAAATAGTTGCTTTGAACATGTTAAGAGTAAAAACAACACAGACTCCAAAGACATGAACAAATGATGTGTTGGTGCATTAGTAGTTTCCAACAGACTAAACTGTAGTACAGTACTGCAGTAGGTGCTACTTTTTGAATTCTCTGTAATTGAAACTTGTACTAAATATAAAAAAAAGAATGAAAAGTAAATAGATTTTTAGTGCAAAGTTACATGGAATGATAAAAAAATCTCATGTAAAAATTATTTGTTTAAATTTTTTTTAATAACAAATTTTGAAAATGAAACTGGGAGGACCTTAATGGTTTTATTATGCAAAAAATATATTTAGGGCATAATTTTTCAAAAATCTCTTTAAAAAAAAAAAATAAATAAAAAAAGTCTGCTTTTTACTTGATTTGATTTTTAAATTTTTAGCAATTTTCTGGAAATATTTTTGTTGATTCTGGAAATCTGTTTTTTTCTTTGACTTTTTTTTAAAATTCATTTTATCTATTCACCCCACTATAAACTAAAATTATTCTAGAAATTGAAAAATTAGTATATGCATTAAATTTTTTTGCCACATCTGAAGAGCATAAGGTGAAAAAGATTTTCAGTTTGAATTTTATTTTACATCCAGAGAAATTTTTGTGAGAGATAAGGGAGTTAGTTAAAAAAAATCCTATGAATTATTGTTTTTTAAGAAAAATCCTAATCTACATTTTTCTTGTATTTTTGTAGTATGTTTTGTAAGAAAATAGTTTAAAAAGTATTTAATAATTGTTATTTAATTAAAATTCATTATGAAAATATTTTGATTGGTGTACACTGTAAAATAGAAATAGGTAGTTTTAGATAAACTGAACTGCAATAAATTCATGTTCATTTGTACTTAATTAAAGAAGTGGTAATTAGTTCATTTTTTTTTTAAATATTAACTAAAAGTCAGGCTTTTTTATACAGCAGTTTTTAAAAATCGTTTTGGCAAATTCAATTCTTAGAAACCGAAAATTAGTTACTGCTTAAGAAAGTTTAAGTTATATGGTATACATTTTTAATACCTTGGTTTTAATGCAGCTCATCTCAGAACTTAATGCCACTGAATTCATTTTTGGTAGGTCAAGTATTAGTGAATATGATATACTCCGTCTAGCAGTCAAGTACCTTCTTTGAACAAGTTCTCTTGTATTTCTCCAAGAAGAAATGCGATAGAGATATTGTTATCAATAATGATGGACAACCCAATAATGCAAAAGTTTAGATTTCAACCAGTCTATCACATTGATTATCTAAGCAGATGCTCTTGATAAATATCTAAATCCCCCTTCTACTTCTATCTTTGGGTTAAAATGTGCCACTAATGTTTTTTTCATATAATCTGTTTACCAAAAAAAAAAAAAAAGACATATGTATCAATACATAGTTGTTCCCATTTATGTTTTAAATAATCATAATGGTTAATGTAAAAAAACTAAATTCCTTGTAAAGAAATTTGCAAGAATATAATTACATTTTCAAAATATTTCTATTTATAAGATTTTTTTTTTTAATAACAAAAAGATCAGGTATGTTCCCACTGCAATATGGTATTTATTTCATTCAATTTGATTTGAAACTATCTTTTAAAAGTATAACAAAAATTAGTAGCTCGATTAGTTTTAATAAAATCTCAGCTTAATATGGGTGGTTAGAAATTACACTAATATGAGAAAAAAAACCTCCCAAAAAACATCAAGATAGATGTTAGCTTAAATTCTCTAACTCAATTGCTTGAATATTCTTAAAAATAAAATAGAAGGATTTCAAACTAATAAAGATCATATTCCAAAACACAGACATATAGAAATAAACACAATTAAAAGAAATTCAAATTAATAAATGGATTAAAAACTACAAATTATATCTTATTAAGAAATGAATTTATTACAGGTTACTTTGTGGGTTATTTTTTTATCAACAACAGGGATCGCCTGACCCAAATAAATAAACACAACAAGAAAGAGCTATGATGATGAAAAGCATTAGTCATCCCCTTGACATACCAACTTTAACCTTTGACCATTGATGACAAATTTAAATACATCTATTGGAAAAATTATTTTGATGAAAAAGATAATTTGGAAAGTAATAAAAATTTCTATAGAAAATATTCTGTAGATAAAACATCTTTTGTGAATATACTTTTGAAACCTTAATTTTTCAGAAGATTTTTTTTTTAATTGTGATACTTAGAATTTTAATTGAATATAAAACATTGAATATCATACTAAAATTCTAGATAAAAAAGAAATAAACATTGACTTTTTCACCATAATAAATAAATTAGTTTTTCTTTTTAGCTAAAAGCAAGAGTTTTTTTTTATCTTTGAATAAAAATATTTTCACAAATAGCTTTAAAAAGAGGCAAGTCTGTTTATAGAAAGTGAATAATACAATATTACTATTGCACTAAACATTGGTTTGCAAAAGTTACAATCCATTAATTAATTTTATATCAATGTTTAAATGCACACAATATTCGTTTTGGTATCAAGGAAAAAAAAGTGTTATGCCTTTTAATGAACATGAATTACTTCCAAGAAATTTACTTAATTGAACCTAGATTATCTTGTCAAAATTACAAGAGAAAAATCTTGACAACAAAATGAGGTGGAAAGAAAAGGGGGCAAGTAGAAATGATTAGTTGATCTCCCATTACTCATACATTCAGTCCCAATACCATACTGTTTTTCCACTGATTCATAAACAGGAAATAGAAATTACTTGGCAGATTAAGTTCAATTAAATAGAATTTTAATATGATTATTTTAGAACATTAAGAGAATATTAATTTTCTAAGATATATATATTTTTGAAAAAAAAAAAAGAAGCAATGTACGGTTGTTTATTAAATGCATTCATAAGATTTATACATACTTTGTTATATTCTGTAAATAAAAATAGTTATACAATTTATTTCATCTGATTTCCCATGAAGGAAATAAATGATAAATAAAATAAGCTATTTTAACAATGGACCAAAAAAAAAACAAAAAAAAACTACTCATTACAAAAGAATTATTTTAAATATAGAACATTTTCTTCTCGCTCGCTAATGTCTATAGAAATGAAGCAGTTTTTAAAGGTGAATTTGGATTAGGTGAGGGAGAGTAATAATTCCTACTTACTTACCCCCAAGTGATAGAGAGCAACAACAGGTGCCCATTCAGCAATAAGCTTAGCAACCAAGTAATAGTAGTAGCAGGAACAGAAAAATAATAGACAGCGTGCATGCATGCAACAGTACAAAATCTTCAGAACATGATTCAACAGAGTAGTCAGAGAAACCAACAGTGAAGCATTTGGTAAGGAGGAAGAACTGGAAAAAGTGGTGCTTTGAGAGATTACAGGCTAAAACCTTTTTTTTATTTATTTATTGGCAACTACCATTTCTATATGGGAAGTTGGACATTCTGTAAATCATTGTTCAAACTATTTAATTGTATACAATAAGTGAGTCACATTATAAAAATAGTGAAAATAAAAACAATTAAAATTTGTAAGGTAATCCATTTTTTTTGTATGAATATATTTTAAACAAATTTCAAAAGTTCATGATTTTCAAAATAAGTTAAAAGCAAATTTATAATTACAAAAAAAAACCCCAGACCTTCACTAAATGAATTTCTAAAATCTTTAAAATTTTCCTGAAGCTGGACCAAAATTAGGATCCCTATAAAAATGTAATTTTTCATCGACTCATCACAACTAAAAATCTTATCCATATCAATGGAATTTAATAGACATTGATTTTATTACATGCTTTGTATTAATCACAAATCTAAAATTAGTCTTCCATACATTTTTCAGGAAAATTTTTCTAAAAAGACATTTCTTACAATCTATTTATTATTCTAAAAAGGATTTGTAATCTTTGAAGCTATAAATCTTATCCAATTGAATGAAAAGATAATAAATAAAATGTATATCATTAAAATGCTTGATTATTTTTATTCTCAACCATTTCATAATATTGAGTTATTATATATTCAAATAACATGGTAAGTAGATTTATTTATTGTATTTTTTGGAAGTGACCCCACCATGGTATTTGCTTTAGTTATAGATATGAGACCAATAGTTTGAATAATCTAATCTAAATAATACTTATTATCAAGCCTGGCCACAAAAATTCTGATGAATAATTATTTCTGCAATTTAAAATAGTTTCAAAGATATTTTAATTTTATAGAAGTGTGGTTGAAAACAATCCTAAATGAAGGCTAATTAGATCAAACCTTTCACTTGAAAGGTCCATTTGATTTCAAACAAATGCTAGATTTAACTTAAAGCTAATGGAAAAAATTACTTTGTGTATTCATTAACAATAAAAAAAATACTTAACTCTTAATTTTTATATTCTAAAGAGATTTTAATAGTGATTACCAGTTTCTTTAATTTTATCAAACCAAGTATTTTCATGAAATGGGTTGATTAGAAATATAATACAAACAACAGTGTATTATGAAATCATTTTGACTTTAACAATTTGATTGAAATAATAAAGTTTTATGAAAATTCTATTTCATAATAGTTAATGGTATTCAATTTTCAATCTCAATTCATATATTTTGTGTTTATTAGTTAATTTACAATAAAAGACATTAACATTGAATTTGTATACTGTAAAAAAGACAAAACATTAAACTTATCCATTAAGTCCTATTGTAATATATTTAAACATTATTCTTATTCTTAGGTTTCATCATTTCTTATATGATATTAAAATGAATGTTATAAACTATGCGAATTGCAATGAACATCATAAATATTTTCTGTATTTGCTTTTAAATTAAAAAAAAATCCGCAAGTCTCAAAGTGAATTATACCACTGAACTAGGAGACGAAGGCATTGCATTAGGAGCAATTAAAATTAGATGGAGAAAACCCAAAAAAAAACTTATGAAGATTAACTTCCTTTTAAAGAGTTCCATTCTTATAAGAAGCTGATATCTCTGCAACAACCACATCTTTACCATTTAACTTCAAAATGAAAAAAAAAGTAACTCAGTTTGCAGATGAAATGTTAACTTATTTTTCCATGTTGCATATACTACTAAATTTCAATCTAAAAATTAAGAAAAAATATTACGTATTCAAAAGCGTATAAAGAATTCACTTAAAAATTGAGGGACAACCTAAAATGTTCGAAAAATCCTTGTTTTAAAGAGAAACTTTAGTTAATAGGTAGGAACCAAATTAATCTTCTAATTTCAATAACTGAAACTAATTTTTACTATCTCAACAAGTAATAGAGGCTAGTTTTTAAAATAATAAAAGTCCCAAGTAAAAACTTTTAAGGTGACAAATGAAAAAAATAGAATTGCAAATTATAAATCTAAGAAATCATGCAACAACACTTAGCACAGTTGATGTATTTATTGATCAAGTTAAGGTTATCATTTATAAAAGCTATTGAATAAATTCTGAATAACAGATTCCCAATGAAGATTCCAACTTTTGTTAGAGATAGGTAAACATTAGGAGTTAAAATGAAAAAAAGGAAAACTTTGATTTATCCTAACTGCTTAACTAGTAATGAAAGTCTTTATCCAAATTGTATTTTGAAACCAAGTGCAGGATATCTTTACAAAAAACAATTTCTCAAAGAGTGCCAAAAGATGATTTTTCTTGCTCTTTCTTAACCAACAAATACAATTAATTAGCCTTTACTCAATTTTGACGCAATATCTCGCTCTTGGTTGGCAATGATAATACTATACAGTAAACATACTTAAACAAAATTCACTAAAAATGAAACACTTCTATTTGAAAACCTGCTGGTCAAGGATTTAAGTATCAACATAAAATCTCTACACATATCAAAGTCCCGATGGTACAATAATTAGCTGTGCAGGCATTGAATTCTACATCCTAGATACTAGTGATATATTAAGGTATATATATTTACGTAAGCTGAGTTCAATTCCCTTTCAAACAAATACTCTTGGGGAAAATACATTAGTTTTGTTTCGGTAAAGTCTGTTGATAAACTAGCATCTTATCAGGGAATGGTATGTTCACTCTGTTAACTGATTTTCAGAACACACAGATTTAAGAATTTTCCTCATGAACTTTCAGGCTAAGAAAAATACTTTTTACATTCATAAAATAATTCAATGTAATCCAAAATTTCCTTCTTTTTCCTTTGACTGTAATATATAATGGTTTATGAAATAAAGATATCAACTTGTTCAACTTATGACCCAACAGAGGATAATAATTATGTAATTTTACTAAATATTATCCTCATCTTGCAATTTCAGGATTTTAATGAAAATAATAAATTAAAGACATTGAGCTTTGAATTTCACATCCAGAAAGGCTTGAGATGAGGAATAATTTGTATATTTATTATGAAGACTATGGTCCTCATCTTTGAATTTGTTAAATTCACCAAGTTTCAGTCAGTTTATCCTTCGGCTTCTTGAGTTTTTTTTTTCATAATCAGAAATTAGAATTAAAGACAATATTTTGACAGCACAACAGAGTACAGTTTTGATCCTGATCATGAACAGAAAACCTGAAGAAAGCCAAAGGAGAAACTGGCTGAAACAGTGAATTTAACCAATACAAAGATGTGAACCATAGCCTGGAAAATAATTGTACAGAAAAAAAAAAGTGGTTCCAAAACTACAAGTATTGATAAAAAAAAAATGATTAAAGGACAAAAATAACTTTTTAACCTCTTTAAAAGAAAAAATAAATCGTTTTCTAGCTATAAATTAGAAATTAAGAGCAAAAATACTTTTATGTAAATAAAAGATGATCTACTGCTGATCATTACTAAATTAGGAAGAAACAAAATACAGACTTATTATCTTTGGCAGAAACTATTTGGTTTCATCACATGACATGGTTACAGAAGCAGATAGAATTTGTTTCTCATTGTGGATATTCAAAAACAGACCACACACAAAATAAGCAAAATGGTAAGCACTTTTCACATGTGTGAGTATCAAATTTAATGATCAAATTCTATACATAATTTTGGAAATTGTCAGCATAAGAATTGAATCAAAATCAAACTGATGAAAAAAAAAATCACATGTTACATGTTTTTTATATATGTTTTTAAAGTACTAAAAATATACTTTATTGAATACAGTATACAAAATACGTAAGTCAACTGATCAAAAACATTTTTTATCTTATTTTAAAATTCAAGGGCCCATGTTGTCATAAAAAATATGAATAAAGAATTTTTTCAATGTTAATGTGAAACATATCATAAATAAGTTTACTTACCAAAACTTGGATATAACCCAAAACAAAAACCAGATTCAAATCACTGACTTTCATTCTCATTTATCTCAAAAACCAATCATTAAAGATTATGTTGATTTATTACTTTGTCTTTTAAAATATCATATATTTGGGTCCCCTACATAACGAAAAATAAAATACTATGTAAACAAAGGCAGTTACACTTCAGTGACAAATTTTTTCTAATGGACTAAAAAAAAAAAAAAAAAAAAAATGAATTAATCTTTAATTTTGAAATTTAATTCATAATTACTGAAAATTTTTAAAAGATTTTATGAAAACCCTGAATGTTTATTATTTTTTTTAATATTGGCTGAGTTACTTATAAGTTTTTGTCTCTCCCTATACTAAATAAAGTTTAAGATTGGGATATTTCAGTGCAACAAAAATGAACTGGAAACCTAACTTTAGGCAATAAGTTACAGGACACCCCACAATAGGACTTTTTGTTTCTTTGTTAGGATAAAAATAAAACTATCAACTATTTCTTGCATTTGGGATTTTCCAATGATTTGAAAAAATAACAAAAACTACACACCAAAAAAATAAAACACAGTTGATTGGTGTAATGAAATCAGCTGTAGATTACAATATATCATGTTGAATCTGAATTAAACAATAAATATTCAAAATACTGTCAGTAGGGCTATTTCTGTTTGGGACAAAAACAATCCTAGAATCCTGGAAAATTATAAAAAGACTTTATAATAAAAAGAAAAAAATTAGTCCAAACTGTAATCTCAGTTTCAGGTGGGAATATAGTCAAAAAGAAAAATTTGTTCAACTAACAATAGTAGTAATCCCAGTTGTAGCAGTGGTAATAATAATAATAATAATAATAATAATAATAATAATAATAATTTAAACAGTAAATCCACATGGAGGGAGAGTTATTGTAGTCCAGCAAAGCAGGAAGAAAATAATTGAAGATTTTAGCTTAGTCAAGGGGGTTATATAGTAAAGTTTATATCAATTTTCTCTTTTGATGGGTCCATTTTCTTCACGCCTGGGTATAAAATGAAATGGCCCAAATCTTAATGGTCATACCTTGCCAGTCATTTGAACAAAAATATCTTAATTACAACTTCATCAGTTGTATCAGATCTTTCACTTTGACAGGCCAATGTTGTTTTCATCATTTTCCTTACTCTTATAGCATAAAACATTCATGATGAGCTAATGATTTCATTATGTTACACAAATTTATATTAGATGGTATCTAAATTAAAGTAGGTCAATCATTCTTTTAATTTGCTTATTTTTGAATGCCTTTGTCCTTATCAATAGGAGCCATTAGGATCACTGATCTCAAGTCATTCACAGGCCAGATTTTGATAGACTTCCCTAAACGAATTAGCTTTGTTTTATAAAATCAGATAACCATATACAGAAATCGAGAATGGATTACATGGAATTCACTGTACAAGAAATTAGGGTGTTAAAATCCAATTAATTTATGAACACTTCAAAAAATCCTTTGATTTTAGAATGGTCTTTTCATGATTATAAAAGAAATTATTAAGCATCCGATGACTCAATCATCAAAAGAAAATGTTGCCGAATCATTCGCCAAAACAAAAATGCCTTTTCTAGACCATCCGTCTAGGAGTAGGATACTGATATAAAACCTGCACTCCATTTGGTCAGTCAGTAATTTCACTTTGCTTGTCATTAGTTAAAGGCTGAATGGAAAGAGAGCATGTTGTATGTGTCGTAAAAGTGTACATCATGTTAGTTATCTGTACAGACAACCCTTACTTTCCTGACATATCATGAGGGTTGCCTTCTTCTAAGAAGTAGGAGTCACTATATATAATTTTATATTGAGCATAGAGTTTACCATGTCAAAAACATTATGCACTAAGTTACATATATATCACGGACAAACAAGCATCAGTATAACATTCCTCAATTAACTCATGCATAAAACAAAAAAGAATTAATAATTAAAAAGACTAAAATTAGAAATAAATACGGAATATTTTGAGTCAGCCCATTTCACACAAATTGTTGGAGGGTCTGACTTGACTTGATTAATTCCAATTCCTTATTTATTTCCTTTTGAAGATGAAAAATCAAATAAAAATTTTTATTTTTTCCTTTTTCCATTTGAATAAAAAATCTTTATGGAATTTTGAGTTTTACGAGGATTGTTCCAAAAGTAATGCCTCCTATTCTTTTGAAGTTGAAGGGCTCCGAAAACAAAAGTGGTACCATTAAAATGAGAAACTTTTTGTGCTCCAGAATTTATTTTTCTATAGATTCACCATGATTCTCAATGTACTGTGGCTAGCGATGAACAAAGCAGTCCAGCTTTACACACGGAGCAAGCTTTGTCCATCACATCCCTAATGTCACTCTGATATTGACAAACCCATCTAACTGTACAGACATCAACTGCATCAGCTTTAAACACTCAACAGACACTTGTGGATGTTGGTCAGTTCAATTTTCTTTCCATGGAAGAATTTAATTATGCATTTCTGCTTCTAACACATGTCCATAACATAGGTTTCTTTCTTAGAGTCTCATACCATCAATATCTACAACAGTGAGATGGAACTTTCAAGTGATGAATGCATAAAATTAGTCATTATAACAATGCAATATGCAATCTCCTCTGATCCATTCGAGTGGAATAAAAAAAATAGGAGGCATTACTTTTGGAAGGACCATTGTTACGAGGGAGCATTTATAGCATTTATAATAGAACAAATATAGCATTTATGATAGAATTTAACATATTTAGTAATATTGTATTTA